>JAPDDN010000357.1:0-37500 GCA_027422405.1 Ptychobarbus kaznakovi
AATCCTAAATATAAATACATTCACTTGAGATGCTAAATTAAATAAGATGTGAAGTCTTGCTTTTTGGAGAAATTGATCAAAAAAAAATAAACAAACCTTGGAGAAGTAGAGTTTGATTCTAGCAATTTATATTTTATTTATTATCTTTAATTATCTATTATCTTTATTTATTTTTAATTATAATTAGAAAAATTCAAATAACACATTTCAAGATAGAGATTCTCACAAACTTCAAATTACAACAGAACTAAAACATAACATTAGAAAAGATGTGAAGAGAACAAAAAAGTATATAAATAATAAACAATATAATAAAATAAAACTAAATAAATGAAATATCATACAATATACAATTAAACATCTCAAAAACAGAGATTCACAAAAAACTCTGAGTGCCTTGAAAGCGCTATATAAATGTAACAAATTATTATTATAGCTTCTTATATTTTTAATTCTTGTTCTTTTCTAAATAGCCTACTGTTAAATTGAAAGGATTTGTTGTGGAGTGAAGGGGAATAAAATAGCCTAGCTATGTTTACAGTGTTTATTATAAAGTTTGTAAACATTTAACGTCAGCATTAGACCTATTTCTGAATGAAATTATAAAATGCGACTTGTATGCGACTTTAACTGATTGTAATAATCGGTCAAAATTCTTACGGTCGGTTAGCGGTTAACCGGTTAAAATGAACATCCCTAGCAGAAACGCTCTTCATTTTGATTAGATTTTTCAGAAAACAAGACTTATTATTTATGTCATTTTGCATAGTAAACATATCTTGACTTAAGTATGTTTACATAATTTCTCTCCATCATTTTTTAGAAACATGTTGTAGTTTCTCAAGCAGCAGTCATGCAGCTCACGGTTACTGGAGAAAGACGCCCATTTACACAAATTGGCAATTAAAAAAATAATGCAGAAAGCATGAAGAATGCTTCCTGTGTGTACGGCCCATTATCATCGAAGATCTACACACACACCACACACACACACACATCACACACACACACACACACACACGTGCACAAACAGACAGACAGACAGACAGACTCACACACACACGCGCGCGCACACACACAGACACGCACACACTCACGCGTGCACAGACAGACAGACAGACAGACAGACAGACAGACAGACAGACAGACAGACAGACAGACAGACAGACAGACAGACAGACAGACAGACAGACAGACAGACAGACAGACAGACAGACAGACAGACAGACAGACAGACGACAGACAGACAGACAGACAGACATACAGACAGACAGACAGACAGACAGACAGACAGACAGACAGACAGACAGACAGACAGACAGACAGACAGACAGACAGACAGACAGACAGACAGACAGACAGACAGACAGACAGACAGACAGACAGACAGACAGACAGACAGACACAGACACAGACACAGACACAGACACAGACACAGACACAGACACAGACACAGACACAGACACAGACACAGACACAGACACAGACACAGACACAGACACAGACACAGACACAGACACAGACACAGACACAGACACAGACACACACACACACACACACACAGACACACACACACACACACACACACACACACACACACACACACACACACACACACACACACACACACACACACACACACACACACACACACACAACACACACACACACACATCAGTCAGCGCTGCGAGTATGAGGTGTCAAAAACTCCAGACGCGTCTTCCATCTTATTAATAAAGTTCTGCAGTAGAAGTGCAGAGAGAGCGAGAGCGAGAGGGATAAACACACGTCACACTGCGCTTCTTCTCCATTCATAACTGCCACAAAACCTCCACCATAATCAATATTTCATTTTCCATGAGAAGAACTTCAGAGCTCGCGGCGCTCTGAATGTGAATTACTAAACAGCATCAAATCAGCATGAAGAGACAAACACAAACTCATTCAGTCCAGTGTGATGCTCTCGGTTAAACCAGAGCTTCCAACAGAACATTCATACGTTTAAAAATTCTAAACATTTAGAAGCTTCCAACAGAAGATGAAAAAAAAGCATTTTCATTACTTGAAATAAAATAAATATTAACTGAAATAACATATATATATATATATATATAACAAAAAAAACTTAAAAATACTTAAACTTTAAGTAAAATTAAAACGAAAACTATAAAAATAAAAAGTTCAAAAAGTTAAAATGTTAATAAAAACTATAACAGTATCTCAAAATCACACTGGGATTGCACAGATAAATGTCACTATATGGCAGGTAGTTTAAGGAGACACACAGACACACAGACACAGACACAGACACAGACACAGACACAGACACCAGACACAGACACAGACACAGACACACACACCACACACACACACACACACACACACACACACACACACAACACACACACTCAATACTCACTGGGTCATTCTGGTATTCCCGGTTGTAGAGCTCGTGGCAGTTATTAAAGATGTACTCGTAAGTTGAGTTGAGACATGCTTTCACACAGTCTTTAACGACTTGACTCGCTCTCGGTGGACTCTGCAGCTCCTGGACCTGAAAACACACACAACAGTGATTCCTCTCGCGATGAGATGCACATTAAAGAGGCTTTAAAGGCCTATAAATGCGGCTGAAGAGATATTAAACTTTGAGCACCATCGGAATAGTGAAGGAAAAAAACACAACTACTCACAAAGCATGTCATTAAATTATTTAAGATCTATCACCAGAAAAAAAGCATTAACTTTACGTATTTACTTATTCATTTATTTTATATTTTTCCCTTTTTTCTAATGTTATGTTATAATTTCATTGCAGTTTAAGGGTGTTTCAATGCATTTTTTCTATTTATTTATTCATCTATTTTTTATTTACTACATTTATTATTATTTGTAAAAAAAAACAAATCTCGGTCACCACTTTTCTAATTGTATGTTTTAGTTCTGTTGCAAACTGAGGTTTGAGTTGATAAATTATTATGATTTTCATTATTTTATATTATTTTATTTAATATTTGAATACTTTATTATACAATGAGATTCAAATGCAACTCATTGTGGCAAGAAACATACAAATGAATATAAAGACATTAAACACCGGTATAGTTCATAGTATTAGAAAAAATCCTTCGTAATTATGCATTTAGTTCCCTAATGGCACTTGGACAAAAACTAATTTAATTATTATATTACAGGTCTATACATGTTGCTGAAAATTTCATAATTGCATAATTTTTCAAAAAGCATGTGTCATTAAATCATTACTTTTTACTTTTTTTTTTTTACTTTTTAGTCATTTAGCAGACGCTTTTATCCAAAGCGACTTAACAAATAAGAAAAGTAACTAAAACTATAAGTTAAAACTCTATAAATACTATATATATATTCAGGCTATACATTGGTATTGTCAGTATGTGTATATATATATAAATATATATATATAAATATATATATATACATACCCACACACACACAACACACACACACACAACACACACATTTAAGAAAATGGAGAAATTAAATAAAAAAATGCATACAACAACATTTCAAAACTAAACATTTAAATGATGGACAAAAAATAAAGCAAATAAAACATTTCAAAAAGATTAAAACCAACAAAGGTAGGTATAAGTATAAAAATTCTATGATCTAACTGAGAGACTAAGCCAAACATAATATATATAAGATATATATATATATATATATAAGAGTATGAATATTGTATTTATGTTTGTCTATTTCATTGCCATGTTGTATGTTTAAGTAACTTTACTAAAATAACTAAAACTAAAGAAAATACCTATAAAGACATAATAAATTCATACATAATTTATCTAAAATTAAAATAGGATAAATCAAACGGCAGTAGTTTATCAGTAATCCTAAACACTGTCAAACACACATGCTAAGAAACAACAATGTACACATAGTAATAATTGGTTATAAAACTAAAACAGAAGCAGTAAGAAAGAAGATAAATAAAGTGGTACATTAGAGATCTGTGACCAGAACAAACCTTCATCCTGAAGAAAGTGATGCTGGTCAGAAGATCTACAGTGGACTTCAGATCCTGCAGCCGCTCAGGACTACTAGCTGGGAAATTATTCTGAAACAAACACACAGCTGTGACAAACACAGATCCTACGACAGACATAGAGGTCAGCTGTACACGTGCTCAGTGATGTATTATTGAATATGGGAACATACTCTGTACATAGAGAGGTCTATCCTCAGGGAGTTGTGCAGCTGATCCAAAAGCTTCACAAAGCGCTCTTTCTGCACAAAAAAAATACACATTATTGAGCAAAAGTTTGTGGTAAGATCTTTTAATGTTTTTGATAGTCTCTTCTGCTCATCAAGGCTGCATGTAATTGATCAAAAATACAGTAAAAACTGTGAAATATTATTACACATTTAAAATAACTGTTTTCTGTTAGAATATATAGTAAAATGTAATTTATTTATTTGATCAAAGCTGTATTTTCAGCATCATTACTCCAGTCTTCAGTGTCACATGATCTTCAGAAATCATAATAATATGCTGCTCAAGAAACATTTCTGATTATTATCAATGTTGAAAACAGTCGTGCTGCACAATGCTTTTGTGGAAACCGTGATGCATTTTATTTTTCAGGATTCACAGATGAATAGAAAGTTCAAAAGAACAGCATTTATTTGAAATAGAAATCTTTTGTAACACTTTAAATGTCTGTACTGTCACTTTTGATCAATTAGAAATTGCAGCATTGATTAATAAAATAATGAACTTATTAAAAACAACTCAGACCTCAAATGTTAGTGTAACTCAGCGGTTCTCAATTCCAGTCCTCGCGCCCCCCCACTCTGCATATTTCGTATGTTACTCTTATCTCTTCAGATGTTTGTTCTATTGGAACGTAAGTGCCCTGCGAAATGGACATCACAGGATATTCCTCCATGATTCCAGTTCGAAGCGAACGTATATATTCCATTCAAAGTGCACTGAAGTGTGCAAGACGTGAATTAAAATTGTATATATTTACAGAGGTATATGATGTCACACTCGTCCGTGCGTGAAGACGCTGCGCAGCGCAAATCCATGAATGATGTTACGAAATAAAGTAAACTTCAGCGGATTTCCCTGCTTAGGGAGTAGGGAGCAATGGACCCTGTGTAGGGAGCAATTGACACTGTGTAGGGAGCAATGGACCCTGTGTAGGGAGCAATGGACCCTGTGTAGGGAGCAATGGACCCTGTGTAGGGAGCAATGGACCCTGTGTAGGGAGCAATGGACCCTGTGTAGGGAGCAATGGCCACTGTGTAGGGAGCAATGGACACTGTGTAGGGAGCAATGGAGCCTGTGTAGGAGCAATGGACCCCTGTGTAGGGAGCAATGGACCCTGTGTAGGGAGCAATGGACACTGTGTAGGGAGCAATGGACCCTGTGTAGGGAGCAATGGACCCTGTGTAGGGAGCAATGGACACTGTGTAGGAGCAATGGACACTGTGTAGGGAGCAATGGACACTGTGTAGGGAGCAATGGAGCCTGTGTAGGAGCAATGGACACTGTGTAGGGAGCAACGGACCCTGTGTAGGGAGCAACGGACCCTGTGTAGGGAGCAATGGACCCTGTGTAGGGAGCAATGGACCCTGTGTAGGGAGCAATGGACCCTGTGTAGGGAGCATGTCAATCGAACACAGTTCATGCATGGAGCGCACTTCTAACGAGCTGATTATCTGAATCAGGTGTTAACAAAGAGAGACATGCTAAATATGCAGAGCGGGGAGGGGGGGGGCGCGAGGACTGAAATGAGAACCTCTGGTGTAACTCAAGAAGACAACAACGAGGTGTCTGAGATCTACTACACAGGTCACTTTGTGGTTGAACACATCTGAACTGACCCCAAAGTTGGAGGCGGCGAAGCGGTCGCAGGCAGAGACGTTGTTGGAGGACTGTGTCGTGTGGGCGTAGTAAGCGTTGATGTTGGCCAGCAGTGTGCTCATGACCGCAGGAACACCGGGACACATGTACTTCGACGACAGACACGCGAAATGCCTGAACACAGACACAGAAGATGAGGTTACTTACAGGACAGGAGATAAACCTTTCCCTTTATGCATTCATAATTATGATCATTATGTGATGACTTTCTAGCAGAGCCATGTTAAATATGAGGTATTTTCATTTTCAACCAAAATCTTTACAATAATAAAAGTACGTTTCAAATAAAATCTTTATCATGATATACGTAATTATGAGCCAAAATCTATTAAACAATATAAGTCTTCAACCAAAATCCTTACCATGATACATTTTTTTAATCTAAAATATTCACAATAATAGGAGTAATTTCCGACTACAATCTTAACACAATAAAATGTATTTCTATCAAAATCTTTACCATGAAACAAGTAATTTTCATCTAAAATCTATCCCACAATAAGTAATCTTCAATCAAAATCTTTGCAACAGTGAAAGTAATATTTAAACAAAATCTCTTCCACAATATAGTAATTTTCAAATAAAATCTTTACAATAATGAAATACATTTTCATTTAAAAATGTACAATAAAGTCATTTTCATTCAAAATCTTTACAATAATACAAGTAATTTTTTTGTTACCAAAATCCTACCAATAATAAAATGTTTTCCACGATATCAGCAACTTTCATTCAAAATCTTTATGATTCAAGTCATTTTCAACCACAACATCATAACATTACAGTAATTCTGCCTGAAATCATCAGAGATGCTACTAATTAAATTTAATGTCATACTCTATATTTCTCAACACTGTCACAATGACTTCTAATTCAATTTGAAAATATGACCATCTCTGTGAAAACCCAGCTAAAGTATTTGTTTACAAAAAAATCATCCTTCATATGCTAAAGAACTCTGTGAAAATTCAACCTTTATATTTTTAATATTGACTGAGTAAGGTCATGTCAAAGATTGAACTTATAGTGAAATTAATGGTAAAATCATAACGTTGATGCTCGTTATCTCATAATTAGGTTTTGAGACTTTAGTCTGGATTTCACAAAGAGGATCACAAATCACATTTTTGTTTCTCAACCAATCATATCTCATCGATGCTTCCTGCATCAACTGATTACATGCCATTTCTGAACTCAGCTAAATATATCAATATATCCTGAGACTCGGGCTGAGCAGAACACGAATCATGTCCTCGTTATTATACTCGCCCTCGTCTTTAATCAGCTCACTGACTCTCATGAACATCAGAAACCAGAGGACAGAACAGATGAGCTATGACACTTAGAAAATACTAACTCTGAACTCTCACTCGTCTGGAGAAAACCAGGGTTATTTTAGTACCAGTCACATGCTGTTATTGTTTTTATTAATATTAAGATTTACTAGTTTTTTTTTTGCACATCCAGATTTTTATTACACATATTAGTTTTTTTCAGCTTTAATTTGAGTTATATTAGTTCACATCAAGTTTACATCAAGGTAAACTAAATGAACATTAAATACATATTGTCCCGAATCCTGTCCATGCACTCCCGGTTACTCACCACCAGAGGTCACTCGCTCACCACATGCACTCCTGCATCACAGCACATCACCTAAGACTACATTTCCCATAACCCACTGCACTGACGTCACACAGCTGATCGCACTGATCACACTCTACATAAGCCTTGGACTTCCTCTCTGTCATGGCCGAGTATTGTATAGCGTATATCCTAGCGATAGCTACTCTACAGAGCCCACTCAGACGTTATAGCCTTGCCTTGCCTTGCCTTGCCTGTGTTCTAGTATTTTGATACCTGCTCGTGTACCTGGATTATCTCTCTGCCTTGCCCTGTTGGATATTGTTCGCAGATCGCAGACCTACGCTTGCCCTAGGATTACTCTCTGTCTTGCCATATATATACACCTGTTTGCCAATGTGTGACCCATGCTTGTTTCCGACCATGCCTCCTAATAAAGCCCTGCAAATGGATCCGCACGCCTCCCGTCTCGTAACACATTACTAGTGCTGTCAAACGATTAATCACATCAAAATAAAAGTTTTGTTTACATGATATATGTATGTGTACTGTGTGTATTTATTATGTAGTATATATAAATGCACACACATGCAGTACATATGTACATGTATTTAGGCAGACTATCTGTATAGCTAAGCTCCTCTAACGCTGACCTATAGAAACACACTGATATCACCACTGACTCTCTCTCATACTATCATAGCCATGCAGACGTTCTCTCCGGTTTAATAACAGCTGTACACTTTATAGATAGCAGAACATTACAACCTAACACTGCTCTTTAAAGCATACAATTAAAAGTTAAAATCACTAAATTAAGAATTAAAATAAAGAAAGGACAAAATTTTAACTGCTATGAGAAACACACTTTAACTCATTTGTGCTTAGTAATTAGGACAGTATTAGCTGCATTTTAATTACCCATTACAATAGTCCCTTTACAGCTACTGTTATCATAAAAATGCACTTATATGTAGGTTTAAAATTCTACAAAAGGCACATTTAATGTCCAATAACAAATATTTTAGCAAATACATATTTTACTCCGAATGAGTGCCCTATTATTATATCATCAAAATGGATATTTGCATGAATTTCTAACATTAACAGATGAAGAATATACCTGTGACGTGCCAGTTATGCACTGAGGAAAACACAACGTCTCAAATGCATTAAACAGCTCAAATATATTCTCTGTTTGCCGTGATAAAAATATTATAAATGCAAAAATTCGATTTAATTATGAATCCTTTTCTAAATTTTGTAATGCATCAACAAATGTAATTATATTAATTATTAAAATCAATGTACTGTTTTTTCATTGTCACACCACACATAAGGTACATTTTAATAACCCATGTTTGTTGTTGTCTTAACTATACAAACTATTATCAAATACTGTTATCATGTGACTAAACTAACATTAAATAAAAAATTACAATAATTCTAATATGATCTAATAATCAATCCCTTTCCAAAGAAATATAAAAAGCTCCCTAAACTTGTAACACAAAGAAAGTGACATAATTCGGGCCCTTTCTACAGCATGACTTTATAAGAAATATTAAAATGAAGTCTTCATAACATTTACAGCCTCACAAGATCAACATTTAATTTTTTATTTAATAAATAATAAACATAATTGGGCCCTTTCTACAGCATAACTTTATAAGAAATATTAAAATGAAGCCTTCATAACATTTACAGCCTCACACGATCAACATCTTATTTTTAATTTAATAAAATAATAAACATAATTTAGGCACATTCTCTAGAATGACTTTATAATTAATATTAAAATAAGCCTTCATAACATTTACAGCCTCACAAGATTAACGATCAACATTTTATTTTTAATTTAATAAAATAATAACATAATTGGGCACTTTCTATAGCATAACTTATAAATAAATATTAAAATGAAGCCTTCATAACATTTACAGCCTCACACGATCAACATTTAATTTTTATTTAATAAAATAATAAACATAATTTGGTCATTACGGAGCCCCTAAAATAACATGGTGATAGAAATATATATTTTTTCCTCCCATCTTATATTATTTAAATCAGCAAAACTTTGCCGAGAGAAAAGAGCACAAGTAAAGCTTTTCTGGGAACAAACACAAAAGCATTGAAATATATATTTTTTTCCTCCTATCTTATATTTTTTCCATCACCATTTCCTATTAGGGGCTCCACAGGTTTTGATAATTAACATTTAGGCACCTACTGTCACCGTTCATTTTCTGGAAAGAGGTTATTTTTCATGCATTCACTTGTTTGTTTGATCGTTTCAAGTGATTCATATAATTATGAGTATTGTTCATTGGTGCTCTGCTTACGTCATGGCCTGATAGATGGATTCGACTCCGTATCTCATGGCGAACTCGTCCACGGTCTCCTGCGCCGTCTCATCGTAGTACACTTTCCAGGCGTCATCGCCTTTGGCATCAGGGATCTTCACCCCGCCGCTGTTCTGCTTCTCTGTGGTGTAGAGGAAGATGTGCTGCAAAGCATCATGGGAGAGGAGACACTGATGAATCCTGAGGATGAAGCTCTTTACACTGATCTACATCATGTTTACAGCAGGTTTAATATCAATAAACACATTTTAGTTAACTAAAACGAGGCTAACATAAAATGTATCATAAATATTAGATTAAATAGAAAACTAAGATTAAGTTCAAGCATCAAAATTACTAACTTAAAATATATAAAAGCTAAAACTGAATTAAAAAATTACCCAAATTACTAAAAATAAAAATTTATAATTTTAATAAAAATTACAATAGTATATAATTAATACTAAAATACACCGGTTTCCAGCATAATTCAATGAAAGAGAGGACTATTTTGTGCAAAGTGACAAAACGTAGACAATTAGAAAGTATATGATTTTTAATAAACAATGTGGAGTGTCATTTTGAACCAATGAGATTTCAGAGTGGGCAGAGCTACTGATGCAGCAAAAATATAAATCAATAAAACACTCACAATAAAAATTGATTCTTGCATGCAGCCTTCACGAAAAATAGGGCAACATTTTCATACTTACTTTATTTTCACTCAAAATATAACGTTATTTGAATGTTTATTTTAAATATTCTAAGAAGTTAAAATGTCCAGATTATTAAAACGATATTTGAAGGTTACAAAGACGTTTTACTAACTTTATTTTCACCCAAAATATAACATTATTTGAACGTTTACTTTTAATATCGTATGAACGTTAAAAAGTTTTCTTGTTGTGATTATGAAGTTATTTAAAGGTTACAAAAATGTTTCTTCCAACATTCTAACAACTTATTTTCATACAAAACAATGTAATTTGCCATTTATTTTATTATTCTAAGAATGTAAAAATGTTATTATGGAACATTCAAATTTTGTTAAAATTCTGTTTTCTTTTTGTCATAAGAATGTTATTTAAAAGAAAGAAAATAATTCAGATACAGTACAGTTTGGAGAATGCTGATCTAAGAAATTGTTATGAGAACGCATATCAATTATTAATACTCATTACATAAACATTACTTTAAGAACATTTATATAACTTTTAAAAACTTTAGTGAAAGTTGTAAGAATGTTCCCTGTTAGCTGGGTTGATGCATCAAAAACATGTACTATATCTAAAAATAATGTTAATATGTGAGCACAAAAGCAGTCATAAGCAGCACAGGTATATTTGTAGCAATAGCCAACAATACATTGTATGGGTCAAAATTATACATTTTTCTTTTATGCCAAAAATCATTAGATATTAAGATCATGTTCCATGAAGATCAAATTTGTAAAGAAATTGACCCTGATGACTGGTTTTGTGGTCCAGGGTCACATATGTTTAATAAGTATGATTTGTGCATGTACCTCATGTAGGCAGGTGTACTGAACGTGGTACGGAGACACAGTCTCCTCTCCTTTGATCTCCACACTGATGTGCATGCGGATCGCTCCGGACACGGCCGACTTATCCGTGCGCTTGTCTGTTCAGAGAGAAAGAGAGAATCGAATAATTCCTCCAGGATCATTTTCATAGACATACTGCTAAAATACCAGTGTTGGAGAAAGATACTTTAAAAAGTAATGCGTTACAATATTGCGTTACTCCTTAAAATGTAACTAATTACGATACTTAGTTACGCTTTATGGAAAGTAATGCGTTACATTACTTTTGCGTTACTTTTAAATATGAGCAGGGCTTGATTATTTGTTTTTAATACAAGAAGTTATATTTATAGCAAATATAAAAGCCTTTCACACCAAAAAGTGTAATGAATAAACCTCAGACTGAAGGACGAGTAAATCACGTCTGAACAGAAGAACACAGGAGAAGAACTCTCTTCAGCAATTAAAAAGCAATCAAGCACAATTGTTAGTTTATCTAAAGTAATTTGTTCTTATTAATATGATTGAACTGAATCATCAAAGATCAGCAGCAAACACATCGGTTAATAAAATGAGATTAATATATTTGTGTTGTTTAACATATTTAATTATTGCAGGTTTGCTCATATTCTGAGTTTATATTTCACTGTTTTTAATTCATTTTGATGAATACTGAATCTGTTTTTTGCGAGTGGGATGAATTAATACACATTCATATTTAGTCTAGATTATATCTAAGTAAGATCATTTTCACACGCGCACTCAGTCAATAAATGGAGAAAAATAACTCAGATATTTTCTTGTAAATTAAAAAGTAATGCGTTAATTTACTAGTTACTTGAAAAAAGTAATATTATTACGTAACTCGCGTTACTTGTAATGCGTTACCCCCCCGACACTGAAAATAACCATGCAATGACTCTGACACACCGAGGTTGTACCAGACGTCCATCTCTCCACTCAGCGTTCGCACTTCAATGATGGTCTGTCCCAGGAAATCATCAGACTCCCGCTTGAACCGCTGCTTCACACGAGACTTGATATCATCGTCCTCATCCCAGACGCGCACCTTTATCCGGTCGGAAGAGTTATGACACTCACTGCGACACCAGAGACACAACCTGGGTTATTATCCTTAATTAAAACATTTACATTATATAAACATTTTCATTACTTCAAATTAGGGGTGTTGTAACTATAACTAAATCCTTCAAATATTTTCATTACTTCAAATAAAATAAATTGCAACCAAAATAAACTAAAATGTAAAAAAATTTAACATTTCTCATTTTCACTTAGTTTAAGTTGATGTACTAAAATACATTAAAAAATATAGACATTAAAAATCCCCCAAAAACAATAAAATACAACAAAATTATTAAAAAATTTAACGAAAATTAAAATGAAACCAGAAAATGCAAAAATAAAAACTGATTTAAAATATTAATAAAAACCACAATCAGTATACAATAGTATCTCAATGATTATGAAATAACCCTGCTTGGAAAAAAAACTTTAACTGAAAAAATAAAATAAAATAAAAAACTCAAGATAAAATAACTAAAACAAAGTAAAATTTAAAACTAAAATTTATAAAAAATATAGAGACATATTTACAAAGTAAATAAATAAATAAATATGATAAACACAACAACATGTCAAAAATCTTAAATTAAAAAGAAAACAGAATAATAATAATAAAAGTACAAATAACGATACTACATAACATAAAATAATGATGCTTAAAACAACTTTTTTTATTTAGTTCAATTTCTGTACAGTCTAACCGTCATACCATTCGAATTTCATATTAATTAATTATTTTAACCCAAAACCCTTCCTTCAAACTGGTTTTCTTTCAAATACAAATCCTGTGTAAACCAGGCTATCTGTAATCAGAAGCACATTTAAAACTGGAATATAATTTAATTTCAGTCACATGTGTTTCATAAACACATATTTTTCTGGATTACAATCCGCCATCAAAATTATACATTTAATTATTCCAGCTGGAGCGAGAAAAGGCTAAACGATCCGTCACCTGCAGGATCCTCACATGTGCTGGCGTACCACTCAAATTAAAAAAGCATTATTATAAGCTTACCGTTGTGAATAGGGCTAACGTAAACTAATCGGGCGATAGTTTTGAATACTAGCTGGTTATGTACTTGCTCAAATATTGATTTCGGATCATTTTTAATGAAAAAAGTTACGGACTGCAGCTTTAACCCTCTGGTTGTGTTCGGGTCAATTTGACCCAAAAAAGATTTTATTTTTCCCGAAAATACTAGTTAATACGACGGCGTTTTAGTGCCACAAAAAACAAAAAACAAATCTAAGATTACGAGATTAAAGTCGTAATATTTCTAGAATAAAGTCGAAACTACGAGAATAAAGTCGAAATGTTACGAGAATAAAGTCGAAATGTTACGAGAATAAAGTCGTAATATTACGAGAATAAAGTCGAAATGTTACGAGAATAAAGTCGAAATATTACGAGAATAAAGTCGTAATGTTACGAGAATAAAGTCGTAATGTTACGAGAATAAAGTCGTAATATTACGAGAATAAAGTCGTAATGTTACGAGAATAAAGTCGTAATGTTACGAGAATAAAGTCGTAATGTTACGAGAATAAAGTCGTAATGTTACGAGAATAAAGTCGTAATGTTACGAGAATAAAGTCGTAATGTTACGAGAATAAAGTCGAAATGTTACGAGAATAAAGTCGTAATATTACGAGAATAAAGTCGAAATGTTACGAGAATAAAGTCGAAATATTACGAGAATAAAGTCGTAATATTACGAGAATAAAGTCGAAATGTTACGAGAATAAAGTCGAAATGTTACGAGAATAAAGTCGTAATGTTACGAGAATAAAGTCGAAATGTTACGAGAATAAAGTCGTAATGTTACGAGAATAAAGTCGTAATGTTACGAGAATAAAGTCGTAATGTTACGAGAATAAAGTCGTAATATTACGAGAATAAAGTCGAAATATTACGAGAATAAAGTCGTAATATTACGAGAATAAAGTCGAAATGTTACGAGAATAAAGTCGAAATGTTACGAGAATAAAGTCGAAATGTTACGAGAATAAAGTCGAAATGTTACGAGAATAAAGTCGAAATGTTACGAGAATAAAGTCGAAATGTTACGAGAATAAAGTCGAAATGTTACGAGAATAAAGTCGAAATATTACGAGAATAAAGTCGAAATGTTACGAGAATAAAGTCGTAATGTTACGAGAATAAAGTCGAAATGTTACGAGAATAAAGTCGAAATGTTACGAGAATAAAGTCGAAATATTACGAGAATAAAGTCGAAATGTTACGAGAATAAAGTCGTAATGTTACGAGAATAAAGTCGAAATGTTACGAGAATAAAGTCGAAATGTTACGAGAATAAAGTCGAAATGTTACGAGAATAAAGTCGAAATATTACGAGAATAAAGTCGAAATGTTACGAGAATAAAGTCGAAATATTACGAGAATAAAGTCGTAATGTTACGAGAATAAAGTCGAAATATTACGAGAATAAAGTCGTAATGTTACGAGAATAAAGTCGTAATGTTACGAGAATAAAGTCGTAATATTACGAGAATAAAGTCGTAATATTTCGAGAATAAAGTCGTAATATTACGAGAATAAAGTCGTAATATTTCGAGAATAAACTCGTAGTAATACGAGATTAAACTCCTAATATTTTGAGAAAAATCACAGAATTGCTAGAAACAATGGATGTGGAGGATTTGGTTAAATCCTACTTTAGATTAGGATTTAGCAATAAGGAAATTCTTTGTCTTTTGGCGCATCAGCACGCAGTTATAATTAGTAAAAGGACACTGCAGCGGTTATGTAGGAAACTTAATTTATTCAGAAGAAAAAATCAGACAGACATTGAGGAAATTGCCTCTTTTGTGCAGTCTGAGATGGCGACCAGTGGTCGACTCCAAGGATATCGATGGTTACATCTGCGTGCTATTCGAAGAGGATATGTTGTTTCTCAAGAGACTATGAGGATGGTGATCAAAGAAATCGACCCTGAAGGAGTTGAACTTCGGCGCGCTCGACGTCTCCGAATATGCCATAATGCCACAACGCGTTGGGACCCCGGCTGAAGTACTGGCGACGTCGTTATTTTTCTTCTGAATAAATTAAGTTTCCTACATAACCGCTGCAGTGTCCTTTTACTAATTATAACTCCGTGCTGATGCGCCAAAAGACAAAGAATTTCCTTATTGCTAAATCCTAATCTAAAGTAGGATTTAACCAAATCCTCCACATCCATTGTTTCTAGCAATTCTGTGATTTTTCTCAAAATATTAGGAGTTTAATCTCGTATTACTACGAGTTTATTCTCGAAATATTACGACTTTATTCTCGTAATATTACGACTTTATTCTCGTAATATTACGACTTTATTCTCGTAATATTACGACTTTATTCTCGTAATATTACGACTTTATTCTCGAAATATTACGACTTTATTCTCGTAATATTACGACTTTATTCTCGTAATATTACGACTTTATTCTCGTAATATTACGACTTTATTCTCGTAATATTACGACTTTATTCTCGTAACATTACGACTTTATTCTCGTAATATTTCGACTTTTTTTCTCGTAGTTTCGACTTTATTCTCGTAATATTTCAACTTTATTCTCGTAATATTTCGACTTTATTCTCGTAACATTTCGACTTTATTCTCGTAACATTTCGACTTTATTCTCGTAATATTTCGACTTTATTCTCGTAATATTTCGACTTTATTCTCGTAATATTTCGACTTTATTCTCGTAATATTTCGACTTTATTCTCGTAACATTTCGACTTTATTCTCGTAATATTTCGACTTTATTCTCGTAATATTTCGACTTTTTTTCTCGTAGTTTCGACTTTATTCTCGTAGTTTCGACTTTATTCTCGAAATATTACGACTTTATTCTCGTAATCTTAGATTTTTTATTTTTTTTATGTGGCACTAAAACGCCGTCGTAAGTTAACGTTATCGCATAAGTCCTTCTCAATATTTTTTTTTAAAATTTTCGTAATTTTTTGTGGGTTTTATTTCACCTAGTAACACTTGTGGTGTTCCCGGTCAAAAATGACCGGACTCCAAACAATTGCTTATAAATCTGTCATTATGCTATATTATCACCAAATATTGGATTCAATCTTTTTGTCAACTTGTTTTCTTTCATTTAGGACTGGTTTTGTGTTTCTATTTGCATCTGATTAATCGTAGGCCTCATTTATCTGAGAGTAGGTACCTCGTTTTTTGAGTGAAAAAAACATTTTTTTATGAATAATATTCACAATATGAGTTAAAAAATTATGAAAATTTGCACTGTTTATCACACTAGTGTGCTTTAATGTTTAATCAGGAAGTTTGCTTTCAAATGTTTTTATTTTGTTGCTATAAATAATATTTATTATAGTAATAAACCTATTTTTCTTGTGTACATATAAGTAAAACAAAACCGTCCGTACATCATAGAATCAATGTACATTTTTTAAGAAAGATAACAAATAAGTAAAAAAACGAAATGGTTGTATGCTCCTGAACTCACAAGTGAAAGCTCTCGTCCCAGATGGGATTGAGATTGCCGTAGATGGTCTTGGTTCTTATCTTGGTTTTGCCCACCTGTACTGTGACGTACGGGTCGCTCGAACCCGTCTTATCCTTCGCCTGCAGACCCTGAGCACAAACCACTGACAGAGAAAACAGTGTCTTTAGAGACGATGCTAATATATGTGACCTGTGCTGGCTAAATGAGCCACAATGAGCTAACTTTCAAAATTGAGTCATTTTTTATTTCCTTTTCTTCATTAAAAGACCTTCAAAATAACGTATGAAAATGACTGCGCTGCATCTATAAGTGAACAGAGTCAGAAACTCAATTATGATAAAAATCTAATTAATGTTTTCTGAAGGATCCAAAGCAAAATCACCGAGCAACATTGCATCTTTTCACGTTTTGGAGTAAGTTCTGACTCACGTGTGATGCTGATTTTGGCCGACCACTTCGACGTCCCGTCCAGAACGCTCTGCTTGATTTGCTTCATATGCGTCGCGTGGATCGTCTGGGGAACATCGAACACTTCTTGGATCAGCTCGAAGATCTCGGGTTTGTTGCGCTCGCGGATCTTCATGCGGTCCTTCAGAACCATGATGATGTTCTGCGTTCGGTCTTCAGCGCCGTGCTTCGAGCTCTTCTCAGCGGCTCCTGACCATCACATGCACAACATCAGTGCTGCACAAAACCTCTTGCACACGCACAACTTATATCATGTGTAGGATTAAGACATTTCACATCTAATATTAACACACTAATTAATGCATTTCACATCTAATATTAACACGCTAATTAATGCATTTCACATCTAATATTAACACACTAATTAATGCATTTCACATCTAATATTAACACACTAATTAATGCATTTCACATCTAATATTAACACATCTAATTAATGCATTTCACATCTATATTAAATAAGCACACTAATCAAGACATTTCACATCTAATATTAACACACTAATTAATGCATTTTCACATCTAATATTAACACACTAATTAATGCATTTCACATCTAAATATTAACACACTAATTAATGCATTTCACATCTAATATTAACACACTAATTAATGTATCTTCACATCACATACATATTAACACACTAATTAATGCATTTCACATCTAATATTAACACACTAATTAATGCATTTCACATCTAATATTAACACACTAATTAATGCATTTCACATCTAATATTAACACACTAATTAATGCATTTCACATCTAATATTTACACACTAATTAATGCATTTCACATCTAATATTAACACACTAATTAATGCATTTCACATCTAATATTAACACACTAATTAATGCATTTCACATCTAATATTAACACACTAATTAATGCATTTCACATCTAATATTAACACACTAATTAATGCATTTCACATCTAATATTAACACACTAATTAAGCATTTCACATCTAATATTAACACACTATTAATGCATTTCACATCTAATATAACACACTAATTAATGCATTTCACATCTAATATTAACACACTAATTAATGCATTTCACATCTAATATTAACACACTAATTAATGTTTCACATCTAATATTAACACACTAATTAATGCATTTCACATCTAATATTAACACACTAATTAATGCATTTCACATCTAATATTAACACACTAATTAATGCATTTCACATCTAATATTAACACGCTTAATTAATGCATTTCACATCTAATATTAACACGCTAATTAATGCATTAATCCACATCTAATATTAACACGCTAATTAATGCATTTCACATCTAATATTAACACGCTAATTAATGCATTTCACATCTAATATTAACACGCTAATTAATGCATTTCACATCTAATATTAACACACTAATTAATGCATTTCACATCTAATATTAACACACTAATTAATGCATTTCACATCTAATATTAACACGCTAATTAATGCATTTCACATCTAATATTAACACACTAATTAATGCATTTCACATCTAATTATTAACACGCTAATTAATGCATTTCACATCTAATATTAACACACTAATTAATGCATTTCACATCTAATATTAACACACTAATTAATGCATTTCACATCTAATATTAACACACTAATTAATGCATTTCACATCTAATATTAACACACTAATTAATGCATTTCACATCTAATATTAACACACTAATTAATGCATTTCACATCTAATATTAACACACTAATTAATGCATTTCACATCTAATATTAACACACTAATTAATGCTTGCATATACTCAATATACTCTGTTCATTACTGAACTCTTATTGAACGCATTTAAAAATAAAACGTTTATCATTTACATTTTTCATATTTATTTATGTATTATTTATCATAATTTTAATGGCTAAACAAAATACTCTATGTTCATTTTATTACTCAACTCTTATTGAATGCATTTAAAAAAAAAATGTTATTATTTTAAACAATATTATTTACATTTTTCGTATTTATTTATTTATGTATTATTTATCATTATTTTAATGACTAAACAAAATGCTCTATGCTCAGTTTATTACTGAACTCTTATTGAATGCATTTAAAAAAAGTGTATTATTAAAAAAATAATTATTAAACATTTTCATATTATATTTATAATTTATCCTAATTTTAATGACTAAACAAAATACTCTGTTCATTTTATTACTGATCTCTTATTGAATGCATTTCAAAATAAAATGTTCATCGTTTAAAACAATAATTATTAAAATGTATTTCAAATTATATTTATTGATATTTATAAAATGTATTATTACTTTAATGACTAAAAAACAATCGGTTCTGTTTATTACTAAACTCTGATTGAATGCTTTAAAAAATAAAACATGTTTATTATTTAACACAATAATTATTTTAAAAAGATTTCATGTTATATTCATTGATATTTATTATTTATAATTATTTTAATGACTAAACAAAATACTCTATGTTCAGTTTACTACTGAACTCGTATTGAATGCACTTCAAAATTGAACATTTATCAATTTAAAACAATAATTATTCGAATTTATTTAATATGATATTTATTTATTGCTTGTAATTTTTTTTAAATGCCATTTATTTTTTCATTTTAGTTTTTCATCTACATCTCTCAACTCGTCCCAATCACCATCGCATTTAGTTTATTCTGGAAAAACTAAACCTGAAAGACTGTCATGGCATAATATTTAAATTGAAATTATTTAAAAAAATTACTTAAAATATGATTCCACGAAAGTTACGGAATAACCTTTAAATAAATAGATTAATTAGACTACAAAAATAAAGTTAGGGTCAATAAAAAGCTCATAAAGGGGCTCAAAAACATGAGCTGGGAGGAAAAATGATATTTCAATGCTTCAAAACTTTCGCGTTTCCTCAAGAAACCTTGCATTTACAAAAATATAATTTCCCTCCCATTTCATATTATTGTCCTCACCAGTTATCTACACTACAAGTTATTAACAAGAAGTTACATAACAGATAATTAAAGAGGAATGCATTAGGGGCTTTTGCACCGGAGGAACCTTTCATAGTTCCTACAACTATTGGCAGAAGTTCCCGTTTTCTGGCGTGTTTGCAGGAACTAGGAACAGTTTTAGTTCTAGGAACTAAAGTTTAGGGTAACTTAATAAGCTCCTACTTCAGAGAAGGGTCTAAATCCGTTCTATAGGAACTACCAATCAGTAAGTGTTCGCTGATGAACGCAGACGAAACACCGTCTACCCGGCATTTTTAAAAAGCCATGTCTGACTCCATGAACATGGAAAACAGCTATAACGGCATTATCTGTTGTGTTCTTTTCTCAGCCTCAATGATAAGATTCAAAGGAGATTTCCAACTTTTTGCTCTTTCAGTTGCGTAAATTGTGCATTTACATTCCATCTCCGTTATCACGAAACCCAATACACACATCAAAAACAGCTCCGATCACGGCGTCCTGCATTCACCGGTTGTTGACGTTTGTAAATGCCGTGAATAACGACGTCACTATCAGCCGCTTCAGAGTTGCTGCTGCCGGTGCGAATGCAGCCAGGAAAACGTCCCGAGGGAGAAATCGGTTCTCTAGGAACGACCCTGCTGGCTAGTTCCTACAGCTACGCGGTGCGAAAGCCTCTATTGACACTTTTAGTTAGTTCCTCCCCAGCCCCACACGACACAATCACACACTAAGCATTGAAGTCTCACTCTGCAGGCAGTCGGCGTTGAGCAGGTCCTGGCACTTATCGTGGCATTTGACGCCGCACTCGGAGCAGCGCATGCCCTGTCGCGCGATGCCCCACAGCAGCCCCTCGCACTCGTAGCAGTAGGTGGGCGTGGTGGCCGTCCACACCTCGAAGTTGTGCGGCGTGGTGCAGGAGATGGGGTAGATCAGAGCCTGCAGCGTCTTCTTATACACGTGACTCTTCTACACGAGCACAAACACACCAGCGCTACTTACGACTATACATACACATGCATGCATATTTGAAATTAGCTTTTACTTTTATATGTTCAGATTTCATTTTAGTTGAAGATTTAGTTATTCTGTTACTGAATCAATACTTTTATGGCTGAACAGTATACTCTATGTTCAATTTAATGAAACATTTGTATTATTTAAAGCTATACATTGATATTATATTTATTCATTCATTTATATTAAAATATTATTTAAAATGATAATTTATTTAAAAATAAATTTAGTTTTTGAATTTTATTTGTTTTAAATATCTCCACTCGTCAACATGACATTTAGTTTATGCGGGAATAAAAAGAATAATGGAATTTATTCATTTTTCTTACAGAATGCATGTTAAAAATATATAGCTATTATTAATAAATATATTTTTTACATTTAATGGTATTATATTTATTATTTATTTATATATTTCTCAAACAAATTTTTTTTTATCAGAATAAATCTCCACTCATTACTATGACATTTAGTTTACATGGGAATAAAAATTAAATAATAATAAAAAAAATATGTATTCATATTTTCTTACTGAATGCATGAAAAATATTCTTACAATTATATATTTATTTAGATTTAATATTTTATGTTTTTTTACTGAATCTAAATTATATATTCTCTTTTATTTTAATTTATTTATATTTAATATTTTATGCTTTTCTTTTAAAATTAAATCTGAATAAATTGATCTACTCATCACCGTGACATTTAGTTTATGCTGGAATAAAAATAACATTATTTTACCAAATAATATAATATTTATCAATATTTTGAATGGAATTTAATTCAGTTTTTATTTTAAAGTTTTAGTAATTTGTTATGTGCTTTTTCCATCTTTATTAGTTTTTTGTTGTTTTAATATTTATATTTATCTTTAATTTATTTCAATTTATTTCAAGTTTTAGTTATTTTAGTACTTCAACTCTAATATATTATATATATATATATATTTATATATATAAAAAAAATTACAGAATTATAGTCAAAAAATATTTTTTATATTTTTTGTTTTAGTTATAGAATTTAATATTATATATATATAATAAAAAAAATACCAAAATTCAAACACATCAAATATGAGAGACTGGCATACTGGTGCCTGATCATTTCACATGCAGTGGAGTCTTTAGTAAACTCATCCCTTACCAGCTCCTCGTTGTTGAGAGTGCTCGAGGCCATAGCAGACGTGATCCCAGCCTTACGAGAGTTCTGCACCAGAGACTGAAAAACCACACAGGAGAGATCCTTCATATCTCATAGCAATGAGACGACAGAGAGAGCAAATCTTCATATCTCATAGCAATGAGACGACAGAGAGAGCAAATCTTCATATCTCATAGCAATGAGACGACAGAGAGAGCAAATCTTCATATCTCATAGCAATGAGACGACAGAGAGAGAGCAAATCTTCATATCTCATAGCAATGAGACGACAGAGAGAGAGCAAATCTTCATATCTCATAGCAATGAGACGACAGAGAGAGAGCAAATCTTCATATCTCATAGCAATGAGACGACAGAGAGAGAGCAAATCTTAATATCTCATAGCAATGAGACGACAGAGAGAGCAAATCTTCATATCTCATAGCAATGAGACGACATAGAGAGCAAATCTTCATATCTCATAGCAATGAGACGACAGAGAGAGAGCAAATCTTTATCTCATAGCAATGAGACGACAGAGAGCAAATCATCATATCTCATAGCAATGAGACGACAGAGAGAGCAAATCTTAATATCTCATAGCAATGAGACGACAGAGAGAGCAAATCTTCATATCTCATAGCAATGAGACGACAGAGAGAGCAAATCTTCATATCTCATAGCAATGAGACGACAGAGAGAGAGAGCAAATCTTCATATCTCATAGCAATGAGACGACACAGAGAGCGATCTTCATATCTAATAGCAATGAGACGACACAGAGAGAGCAAATCTTCATATCTCATAGCAATGAGACGACAGAGAGAGCAAATCTTCATATCTCATAGCAATGAGACGACAGAGAGAGATCCTTCATATCTCATAGCAATGAGACGACAGAGAGAGCAAATCTTAATATCTCATAGCAATGAGACGACAGAGAGAGAGCAAATCTTCATATCTCATAGCAATGAGACGACAGAGAGAGCAAATCTTCATATCTCATAGCAATGAGACGACAGAGAGAGAGCAAATCTTCATATCTCATAGCAATGAGACGACAGAGAGAGAGCAATCTTCATATCTCATAGCAATGAGACGACAGAGAGAGCAAATCTTCATATCTCATAGCAATGAGACGACAGAGAGAGCAAATCATCTTCATAGCAATCTCATATCTCATAGCAATGAGACGACAGAGAGAGCAAATCTTCATATCTCATAGCAATGAGACGACAGAGAGAGAGCAAATCTTCATATCTCATAGCAATGAGACGACAGAGAGAGCAAATCTTCATATCTCATAGCAATGAGACGACAGAGAGAGCAAATCTTCATATCTCATAGCAATGAGACGACAGAGAGAGCAAATCTTAATATCTCATAGCAATGAGACGACAGAGAGAGCAAATCTTCATATCTCATAGCAATGAGACGACAGAGAGAGCAAATCTTCATATCTCATAGCAATGAGACGACAGAGAGAGCAAATCTTCATATCTCATAGCAATGAGACGACAGAGAGCAAATCTTCATATCTCATAGCAATGAGACGACAGAGAGAGAGAGCAAATCTTCATATCTCATAGCAATGAGACGACAGAGAGCAAATCTTCATATCTCATAGCAATGAGACGACAGAGAGAGCAAATCTTCATATCTCATAGCAATGAGACGACAGAGAGAGCAAATCTTCATATCTCATAGCAATGAGACGACAGAGAGAGCAAATGCATATCTCATAGCAATGAGACGACAGAGAGAGCAAATCCTTCATATCTCATAGCAATGAGACGACAGAGAGCAAATCTTCATATCTCATAGCAATGAGACGACAGAGAGAGCAAATCTTCATATCTCATAGCAATGAGACGACAGAGAGCAATCTTCATATCTCATAGCAATGAGACGACAGAGAGAGAGATCCTTCATATCTCATAGCAATGAGACGACAGAGAGAGCAAATCTTCATATCTCATAGCAATGACGACAGAGAGAGCAAATCTTCATATCTCATAGCAATGAGACGACAGAGAGAGCAAATCTTCATATCTCATAGCAATGAGACGACAGAGAGAGCAACTTCATATCTCATAGCAATGAGACGACAGAGAGAGCAAATCTTCATATCTCATAGCAATGAGACGACAGAGAGAGAGATCTTCATATCTCATAGCAATGAGACGACAGAGAGAGATCCATATCTCATAGCAATGAGTGCAATCGACAGAGAGAATCTTCATATAGCTATTTCAGCAATGAGACGACAGAGAGAGCAAATTTTATCTCATGCAATGATCCTTCATATCTCATAGCAATGAGACGACAGAGAGAGCAAATCTTCATATCTCATAGCAATGAGACGACAGAGAGAGCAAATCTTCATATCTCATAGCAATGAGACGACAGAGAGAGAGAGCAATGTATATCTCATAGCAATGAGACGACAGAGAGAGCAATGTCTTCATATCTCATAGCAATGAGCGACATCTTCATATCTCATAGCAATGACGACAGACTTCATATCTCATAGCATTTCTTCATATCTCATAGCAATGAGACGACAGAGAGAGCAAATCTTCTATAGCAATGAGACGACAGAGAGAGAGAGCAAATCTTCATATCTCATAGCAATGAGACGACAGAGAGGAGCAAATCTTCATATTCATAGCAATGAGACGACAGAGAGAGAGATCTTCATATCTCATAGCAATGAGACGACAGAGAGAGAGCAAATTTTATATCTCATAGCAATGAGACGACAGAGAGCAAATTTCATATCTCATAGCAATGAGACGACAATAGCAATTCAGGCAATTCAGGCTATACATTTATGTATTTTTTATGTGTATTGTCCCTGTCATATAAACCTGACAATAAAATAAGTATGCAGTAGTTATAACAAATCCTTACCATAGCCTGAGTCCAGACAGCAGAGGCAAAGAAAACAAGACAAAAACGGTTATTCACATTTAATTGATCTTAAAAGAGAAACTAATGTGTCCCAAACAGCCAATCAAAAGACTGCACAGGCTTTAAGAATGTATTACACTAATGAAACACTGATAGAGTAAATGTATTAAAGTAGCACTTATCAATTACTAAAGTGTGTCTGTGCTGGTTTTACTCTATACTAGGGTGCATTTTATTTATTAGATAATCTGGGACACTTTTGTACCTCTGAGTTTGTAGTGCATTGTGATTTATAATTGCAACCAATTTCTACTGAAACTATCAGGATCCAGTAAACCAGCCGTCCAATGCAGATGAACGCAGCATTAAGGGGGTCGTACACCGAACGTGAAGCGCAGCGCCGCGTCTAGGACAACTCGAGGTATCGCACACCTTCTATACTAATAAATGACCTGAAGTGTGTTGTAACGGTCGTGTCCTGGTATATCCAGTATGTAGCAATCGACGACAGTGAATCTAATCACCACAACAATTGTTACATAGGCCTATACTGTAATATTTTGCGTATGTAAGAGAAATATAAAAGATTAAAAGGATTATGTTTATTATACATTTAATTCTATATGTTTACATTTTATTCGAGCTGTAAAACTAATGTGTACAGTATTTTGCAGCAGTGGTATCTTGGTATAATGTATTAACAATGGTTTGAGACAATTATAATGTTATTTAATATAAAACAATGCAGATGGCGCTCTGTGGCGCGGCAGGAATTTGAACAGCGTTCTGAGTCGTTGCGGACAGACGCCGAATTACGCCGCCGGTATGCGTGCACACATAGAAAACATTGTGTTCGAATTTTAAAGACATGGCGCTGCGCTTCTCGTTCAGTGTGCGACCCGCTTTAGATAATCTTTCTGAGGTTTTGCTGTTGGTTTCTCACCAGATCTCTGACCAGAGGAATGGTTTTCCTCTTCTTCAGATCAGGCATGCTGTCAATGCTGTACAGCGCTCCGCCCACCCTGGAGAAATAGTCATAATCATAAGCATAATGGTGCATGAAAATAACTTCCCTTCCTCGAAAGCACACAGAAAATCACATCCATTCACTGCGTCGTCATCAACAATATAACTAATATGTCTTGAAATAAATGACCATACACATTTACTCTCTGACTAGAGTGCGCAGAGCATAATACAGAAGTAGATATGTTGCTATTTTTGCATTTATGCACTTGGCAGATGTTTTTAACCATTTGCATTCAAGCTATACTTGACTTACATTTCACTGCTGATTATATTCTGTATAATTGAGTATGTGACGAATAAAACCTTGAACCTATGCATTTTATTAGTTCATGCATTCCCTAATGGCAGGTACAACTGTCTTGTGTTTTGTTCAGAAGTCTGAGGAATCGATCTGATTAGATAAGCACTTGAGTATGTGAGTGTACATTAGATCCACTTCACTGATGTCTTTGTATTAGTTGTTGATTTCTCTACAAACAGAGCTAGTGGAGATGAGTTTGACTTTGACTCACCCTCCTTTACCGAACCACAGCGACTGAGAGTTTGTTTCTCCTCGTGCCTGAGACAAAGACAGAGAAACATTTGATTAGTTTGATTAGCTTTGATCAGAGTCTAAATAGTCTCTGTATTCAACACAAACACGACAACACAACAAGATTTACTACAACAAACCAGCGTTATTGTTTACTGAAACTAAAACCATCAATATTTTGCTTGAAATAAAATAAACATTAACTCAATATATAAATAAATATAAAAAATACTTTATATATATATATATATTAGTGCAGTCACGCGATTAATTGTGATTAATCGCATCCAAAATAAAAGTTTTTGTTTACATACTATATGTATGTGTACTGTAATTTATTTATTATGTATATATAAATACACACAAAAGTATATATTTAGAAAATAATTACATGTATATACATTTATATTATATATATAAATATATTTAATATATAAACAGCATATTTTTCTTAAATATATACATGCATTTGTTTGTATTTATATACACATAATAAATATACACAGCACACACACACATATATTATGTAAACAAAAATGTTTATTATGGATGCGTTATAATTAATCGTTTGACAGCACTAATACATATACATATAAATACATATGTATATAAATATATACACACACATACATTAAAAAAACAAAAACTTTAAAATGATAAAGTTTAAATTAAAATTCAACTAAAATTAAAAACATAACAGAAAATATAAAACTAAAATTAATAAAAACTATAATAGTACATTACACTAAAATAACAATGCAAAAAATATTTTCTTTAACAACCAGACTAAAGTAATAAAACAACAGAATATCAATTATTCAATGAACCTGCCGCATAAACATAGCATTCGACTGGCATTAAATATAGTATTTAACAAAATGGGCTTCAGATATTTTACATCCAATTATATTGATTAAAAAAATGATGTTTAGAACGTTCATTCAGAAATATGGTTTTGTTATAACAGAATGGAAACATTTGCAAAACGTTCTTAGATATATATATATTTTTAGCTGGGATGCAGCAATTTTGTGATGTTTGTAATTACGTAAAAATTCATGTTAAGCAATTAATGCACTTTTTAATGAATGACTCCCTCCAACTATTTTAGCTTATATTTTATGCACACAATGCCTACACAAGTCAAAAACTTACACAAAACCACCACAGAACATTCACAACAACGGACCCACCTGACAGTCTCGTCCAATCATGGGTCATCTGAGCGAACATGCAAAACGCTAAAGCAATGTAAAGAGACTGGGATCGAAAAACGGTGGGATACAAACAGACAACAAAAGGATGAAGTGTCAACAGAATAACGCACACAAAAAAGAATCAAAGAGGACGTGGCAAACTGCAAAATAACCATGACAGCGGTTAGTATGCTGTTAGCATTGTCTCTCATCGCATTACAAGCAGAAAATGTGTATGAAAATATAAAAATAAATATTGTTTGCAACCCATTTTACCTCCATAACGTGATGCATTTCTGAAGTGATTGTGGAGATGTGTTTTAAGTGGAAAAATTAAAAGACAAGCATCTTTTTCCTTGTGAAACAAACTCTCGCAATAACACCAGGAACAGGTGTTCAAAAAGTAAACTGGTCAATTGTGATTTCCCGAATTCATGCTGATTTCAAGCATTCTATGCATACACCAAGACATAAATCAATATAATAAACTGTTTCTGGGTCCAGAAATAGTTTGATAGTTTAGACTTTCTACAGAAATGCAAGTCTAGCCTCACCTCCTGTAACTGCTGTCGGACTTTCTCAAAGAGTCGTAGCCAGTTCTTCTTGGCTCTGACCGCCGGGTCCACCGGCTCTTTTGGCTCCTCATTCACCGGTTCACTGCAGACAAACACGATTGTTTGCATCTATAATGCATCAAAACTAGTCTAACAATTCCCTGGAGTTGTCTCCACACTAGATTGCTTAAAAACAGCTTTAATGCATCCAATAAATGTGGTTTTGTTGGCCAAGCTTGTCTGATTTGCAGGTTTTAAAGTGGTTTTGTGCACTAATCAGCTTGTCACTCAGGGAAACAAGGTGGTAGACCATTTAAACCAGGTCAACTGTCCTATAAACAGCTTTTTAAACCATTCAATCAATGTTGGTCTGGTTTGCTGGTTTTAAAGGAGTTTTGGGCACTTAGCTGGTCAGACTGGAAGACATACAAACAAGTAAAATATCCTAAAATCATCTTTAAAATCATCCAATAAATGAGGTTTGAGCATTTGAGGTGGCCAAGTTAGTCTGGTTTGCTGGTTTTAAAGTGGTTTTGGGCACTTATCAGCTGGTCAGGCTGGAAAACATGCTGTTTGACCATTTGAACCATGTCAAATATCCAAAAAAAATCCATTAAATCATCCAATAATTTAGTTTTTTGTGTTTAAGCTGGTCAAACAAGTTAAGTTTGCTGGTTTTAAAGTGGTTTTTGGTACTAATCAGCTGGTCAGGCTGAAAAACACGTTGGTTGACCATCTAAACTAGACCAAATATCCTAAAAACATTCTATTAAATCATCTAATAATTGTGGTTTATGCATTTTATGTGGCCAAGTTAATCTGGTTTGCTGGTTTTAAAGTGGTTTTGGGCACTCATCCGCTGGTCAGGCTAGAAGACAAGCTGGCTGACGACCTAAACCAGATCAACTATCCTAAAAAAACAAATTAAATCATCCAATAATTGTGGTTTGTGCATTTGAGGTGGCCAAGTTAGTGTGGTTTTCTGGTTTTAAAGTGGTTTTGGCCACTTATGAGCTGGCCAAGCTAGAAGACAAGCTGGTCGACCCTCCACACCAGGTCAAATATCCTTAAAAACAGCTTTAAAATCATCCAATAAATTACATTTATTGGCATTTTAGGCAGCCAAGTTAGTCAGGTTTGCTGGTTTTAAGTACCTCTCAAGTTCAGGTACCGGTTCCTCCTCTTCGAAAGGAGGAGATGGAGGTGGACTCTCCATCTTTATTTCCTCATTTGGAGGTTCTTCCATGAGAAAGTCGTCTTCTTGAAGTGGAGGTTCCTCCTCCATTGGTGGCTCTACTGTGGGCAGTTTCTCCTCGGTCGGGGTTGGAGGTTTAGGTTCTGGTGCAGGAGGTTTAGGTTCTGGTGCAGGAGGTTTGGAGTTGGTGATTGGGGCAGGAGCGGGAACCTCAGGGGATTTAGTCGCAGGTGGAGGCATCTGTTGGGTGGCAGGAGCAGGAGGTTGAGCCATTGGAGGCTGGGATTGTGTTGGTGGAGGTTGGGATTGAGTTTTTGGTGCAGGAGGTGGTGGTGAAGGAGTAGATCCACCCAACCCAAACACGGCAGTCAACGGCTTAGCCATGGCGAAGAAGGACTGAACCGAAGGGATCGGGCCTGAGGACTGCTGTTGGGGCCGTGCTTGTTTTTGGGGGGCGGGAACTTGCTGGTTTGGGGGTTTGGCTTGAGGTTGGGGTTGCATCTGATTGGACGGTTGAACTGGAGGTTGACTGGCGTTTTGAGACTGTTGATGAAGTGAGGTCTGTTTCTCCAGAGGAGGTCTGGTGGTTGATGGGACGTCCAGCGTTGGGGCGGTGCTGGCTGGAGTAGGTGTGAACGGAAGCTCTTGGTTCACGTCCACCGGACACAAACCTTCTTCCTCGTAGTTAAATTCCTCCTCGCCCTCAAACATGTCCACCTCTTCTGGACACAGGTCACCATCCTCTTCCTCATACTGAGCACCTTCTTCTCCACCGTCTTTACTGTAGGCGCATTCGTCGCTGTACACCCCCTGTGTCTCGTCCCAATCGGGCGAGCCCTTGCTGTAGGTCACGGACGAGTGGCAGGAGTGGTACGAGTCGTTCTCGTCGTAAGGTTCTCGCTCGCAGTACTCTTCGCTCAGTTGAGAACTGCAGTGACTGAGCTCGGCTGAGGATGCATAGCTCCCGGTCGGGCTGGAGGAGAATTAAAAGTGAGCAAAAGTTTAGGCATGCACTTTGTGTTTTAAAAAAGACTGAAATTCAGAAAGTCTCCACCAGGGGTGGCCAAATCCGGTCCTGGAGAGCCGCAATCCTGCAGCGTTCAGCTCCAACCCTAATAAAAACTCACCTGCCTGAAGCTTGCTAGTAACCCTTCAGGCCTTGATTAGCTTGTTCAGGTGTGTTTGATTAGGGTTCAAGCTAAACTCTGCAGGGATGCGGCTCTCCAGGACCGATGTTCGCCACCCCTGGTCTACACACATTTTGCGCAAATAATTTGGCCATTATTGACTGTACCTCCTTTCCTCCAGCATTATATGAATGCACTACTATCTTAGCTGTTGTTCAATTTTATTTTAGATACTACACTGCAAAAACATTTTCCAGTACAAATATCTAAATATTTTTAAATCAAGATATATTTACTTGAGATGCACAATGACATAAGATAAAAAGGCATGTTTTTAAACTTTAACTTTTCCATATTTTTCTTTTTTTTTTACTTAATGAGTATTTTTGTAAATTTCTCAGAAAACAAGACTTATATTTTGTAATTTTGCATCGCAAGTAAACATCTTGATTTATGAATGTTTAGATATTTGTACTGGAAAACAATACATTCTTATTGTGATACCATTGATTTCAGATACTACACTGTAAAACGTGGTGCTATTTTTATCTTTATTTTTAAAAACAAATACCTAAATATTCCTAAATCAAGACATATTGATTTAAGATGCACAATGACACAGGATAAAAAGTTGTATTTTCTAAAAAAAACTATTAAAATTAAGTTAATTTATGCTTAGAAAAATTAGGGGAAATAATTATGTAAATGTTTTTTTCTCTTTTTTATTTAATTTTAACCTTTTCCATAATTTTCCAAGTTTCAATATGAACTGAATATTTTCAGTATAAACTGACTTAATTTGAATGAATTTCTCAGAAAACAAGACTTATATTTTGTCATTCTGCATTACAGGTAAATATATCTTGATTTATGAATGTTCAGATATTTAGATATGTTTAGATAGTTTGAAAACAAGACACAAATATTATTGTGATGCCATTGATTTCAGATAATGCACTGCAAAAAGTGAGGCTCTTCTTCAGTATACTCGTCTTGATTTTCAGTACAAATATTTAAATATTCTTAAATCAAGACATTTTTACTAGAGATGCACAATAGCATAAGATAAGAAGTTTTCTAAAAAACAGATCAAAATTAAGTAAGTTTGATTAAAATTAACCCCCCAAAATTCTGTCAATATGGTCAGAAAAATTAACTTGTTTTCCTTTTCAATTAAGTTTATTTTTCTGACCAATTTGAATTAATTTACCTCATTTTAAGTAACTTTTTCCAAAAAAAAATCAATTTTAAGCATAAACTCACTTAATTCTGATGGATTTCTCAGAAAACAAGAGTTCGTATCTCATGTCATTTTGCATCACAAGTAAATACATCTAGATTTATGAATGTTTAGATATTGTCACAGTAAGATATTATTGTGATACCACTGATTTCAGATCCTGCACTGCAAAAAGTGATGATCTTCCTCAGTACTTTTGTCTTGATTTTCAGTAAATGTCTCAAATATTTGTACTCAAATATCTTAATCGTATTTCTTGTATAAGAAAAATGCTTTTTTCAGTGCTTCAGTACTAATCACATATTTGAAGCTTGGTACTGAACACTGCGAATAAGAGCTAAAGCAGAAGATACAAGAAGGGTTAGTACTGCTACTACTGCTTTCCTTTGTGCAAACAGAGCTGATCCAGGAACAGATCCATTGAGCCCTTAAGCAAAGTCAGGCTGATGGGACGTTTTTTTAAATCAATGAAAACTCGTCTTGTTGAATAATGGAAGAGAAACAAAGGAGAGAGTAGAATTGAAAGGTCTTTGTGTGTGAGGTGGAAAAGGTAGCAGAAAGTAGAGCGATACCACTGAATAGACCACTGAGCGATACCATAAAAGACACGGCGATCAGACATGATGAATGAGTCCATTACAGAAAAACCGAAGGGAAAGAATGAGCAAATACACTTATAAATAAAGGTGCTTCACGAAGCCATAGAAGAACCTTTTATGTCTAAATGGTTCCATAAAGAACCTTCAACATCTTTCTGTTTCACAAAAGCTTCTTTGTGGTGAAAGAAGGTTCTTCAGATTATAAAAAGCTAAGAAAGAGATGTTCTTTGACTGAATGGTTCTTTAAGGAACCAAAAATGGCATCGCTTGAAGACCCTTTTGAAGCAGCTTTAATTTTAAGAGTGAACCTGCTGAGAAACACCTTCTCACACTCACGCCGTATCGATTCACTGTGTCATGAGGGTTATTTCATTAATAATGAATGAATTGGTTTAACCAAAAATAAAACCAGCCTGGCCAAAATATATTTCAAACATTTATGCATTTAGCAGACGCTTTTATCCAAAGCGACTTACAGTGCATTCAGGTTATACATTTTTTGTCAGTACATGTGTTCCCTGGGAATCGAACCCACAACCTTTGCGCTGCTAACGCAATGCTCTACCACTGAGCCACAGGAACACATATGCTAAATATATTGTAAACAGTGTGGCTTAATGAAATATATATTTTTCAAATTGAAAATATGTTTTGTTTAAACCTCCAACAGCCAAAATATATTACAAAATGTACTTCAAGACAAAATAATTCCAATATTAAAATTAGGGCTGTCAGTTTAACGCGTTAACTTAATTAGTTATGAAAAAAATGACGTGATTAATATATTTTAAAGCAGTTAACGCACTGGCCCCGGACCTGTACATCATCTTACATTTCATATAATTGACTGTTCACAAATATGATGCAGAGGCAACAACCCCATAAATGCAGTTATCATCTCTTAAAATTCAATTTATTGGTGCAAGAAAATGCCCCTGTGAGTTTTTACACGTATACAAGTATTACACGAGTGCTGTTTGTCCCGAATATAAGGAGTGCAAATGTGATTTTATACAACAGTTCAGAAAATAAAAAGATGATAGTGTTATATTTTAAACACGAATCGCCTTCGATTATGATTATGAACGTGATATTGCGTAGCTTGTCAGTGAACTACGGCTCTGTGTATTAAGTGCCGCTCCATCTGAAAGCAGGTGATGGAGGTTTACTGCTAATCAAGAAACCGGCTTTACTAACGAGATGCGCATGAGAATCAAATTTGATTAATTGCACAGCCCTAATATATATTTATTTATTTAGCTTGACAATACACGTTTGTTAAGATACAAATACAAATGTTTTTTGGACCTCTTGAAGTATATTTTGTAATATAGTTTGCCATTTGAAGGTTTAAAAAAACATTTTATATTTAATTATTATTATTTTATAGTTTTTATGTAAATATTATATATATATATGTGTGTTTGTATATATATATATACAAAACATATATATATATATATATTTACATTAATTATATATAGTATTTTAATAAATTGCATTTGTTTTTAAATAAAAATACATATATTATTTTATATATATTATTTGTAGGGGTGTATATGTATATGTATATATATATATATATATATATAAATTCACGGTTCGGTTCGATACGATACAGTAGTGTCACAGTTCGGTACGTTTTCAATACAACAAAAATGAATAAATGCCAGAGAAATTTTCTTTGATTTTTACAAATGTTTTATTTATTAAAACAATTTTTGTTTTACTTTGATTAATGAAGGAACTTGACCCATCGTCTGGCGTCTTCTTATCAGCATATAAAACAAAACCAGCTCCAGTTTGAAGTCTTCCAGCTATTGTCATGTAGCCGATTCATCTTTTCCAATTAGTTTAAATAGATGTATTCCGTTTATGGGCATTTTTTTTAACTTTATAAAGCCTTTTCTAAAGATGTGCATCACTTTTTGAGTCCGTTTTTTACATTTAATCAGTCAATAAGACATTTGGGCGGTTACCAAGCAAATGAAGTCAGTATCATCTTTCCAATGCAGAGGAAACATCGAAGTTGCATCTGAATGCATTTAGATGCTTTTACACACTCGTTTAATGCACACTGGTTAGAGGAACATATAATGCTTTAATCTGCAGTTACAAATGCATAAATAATGTTTTGATATTTTTAACAAAACGTTGACAACTGATGTTTGAAATTAATAAAATACTTATACTTTAAATGTGAAATTAAAACAGCCAGCAGGTGGCAGCGAGTCACTGTTAATAAGTGAGTCATTGCGATTGAACCGAATCATTTAAACGGGAACGAAACGCCATCATGTTGATCAGAGACATAGCCGTGGGAACATATTTTATCTGGGGGGTGCTGGGGGCGGGGCTTGATGTTGTGGGGCGGGGCCACGGTGGGGGATTTTAGACTAAATCCTAATATTAAACAGCCCAAACTCTTATAGATGAACATACAAATGAATGAAGACGGAGTTATGAGAACGAATATATATTTCTGCTTTTATGATTTTAGTTTAGTTTCTTTAATATTTATATTATTTAAGGGGATTTTACTTCAAGTTTTGGTCAGTGCGTGCGCTCTCTGACTGAATTATGCACTTTGGTGAATTCTCTCATCAGAAACAACACAATGCAGATGTAAATAAGAGATTAATTCATCATACACTGCAGACAGCTTCACTTATTATGACTGGAGCTTTTTAGAGTGCTCACACTTGTGCTAGACTGAACTCATTAATATGATTAATATGAGTTATTATAGCCTATTATTTGAAAATGTAATGTTCTTTGCTTGCTGTATAATTTGTTCGTTGTTTGAAGAATCGTGGACATGCAGCATTAAAATTAAACTTAAAATGTCATTTTTATTAAACATGTGATCAGGTCTTTTAAAATATTTTATGACATAACATGTTACTTGCCCAAAACAATATGCTGTGCGTAGTTAATAGATGACATTAGGCTAGGGTTTGAGTGCATTTGATTAGAGACTAGAGCACAATTACAGAGCTGTTGTATTTATGTGATTGTCGGTGGCCGTCTTGAGAAGCGAAAAACGACTAATAAAAATGACGAGGAGGCGAGTGATTTTTTTACAAGTCGGAATTTAAAATTACGGTAATATCGTGGGAAGAATCTGGACGGGCACGAGGAAAATCTGGAACCCCTTAGACCCAGATGGGTTAGACCTAAACGGGGTGCTGAGTTCCCCACGGCTATGATCAGAGACGCAAAACAGTGCTGTGGCTGTGTTTGGATTTATTTTTGTTGCCGAAATTGAGCAAAAACAGGCAATATGCTGTCTAAAATATTGTTCCTGTGGCTCAAGTCTCTTGAGCGAAAGGTTTACTTCTACAAATATAACTGAGGCTATTGAACTGTTGTAAAAAATCATTTGTAATCATGCTGAATTTTGGCAACAAACGGCACTCTTCTGTGATAATGATTAACTATTTAAAATTATGTAAAATATATACATTTTCTGCCCCCATATCTTGAAATTTGTGATCATTCTAAATGCATTTTAATAGACTGAATCGTGCAGTGAAAGAACGGAACTCTGAATGCGCACAGGCACTAATCAAACCTAATAGGATAATATGCTGTAATGGGATTAGTCCAGAGGTTCTCAATTCCAGTCCTCGCGCCCCCCCCGCTCTGCATATTTTGCATGTCTCTCTTTGTTAACACACCTGAAGTTCAGATAATCAGCTAAAGTGCGCTCCGTGCATTGACCTGATTGCTCCCTAACACCATCCACACAGGGTCCATTGCTCCCTACACAGGTCCAACACAGGGTCCATTGCTATCGTCCCTACACAGGGTCCATTGCTCCCTACACAGGGTCCATGACTTGTATAAAAATGTACATATTTTTAAAATATATACGGAACTTCAATACTTTACGTTCGCTTCGAATGGACATCTGACCACGCATGTTTGATGGAATATATACAAACATGTAATGTGAAGCGGGGGGGCGCGAAAATTGAATGGATTAGTCATAGTAACAAAAAAAAACACATTAATATACTTTATATGTAAAACACATTAAACAAAATATATATATATATTTTTGCATCATACGGAATCATACAGGAACATACGGGATCATGCAACTATGATTACAGCACCTGTCCTGCTTAAACTAGTAACTGTCTACTCCTGTTTCTTCTCCAATCTGCTGCCATAATGACCACAGGACTAGTAAATGTGGAAATGGATCCGAGTATGCCTCTTTCTCTCTCACCTGACGCCCCTCGGGTGATCGTAGTCCAGGTCACAGTTGCTGGAGGGCGAGTAGGGGGCGCGGGGACTGCGGTGCTGGTGGCTCATGGGATACTGGTGGACCGAGGCGTTGGGTTGAGATGTGCTGTAGTACGGCGGTGGGATGCTGTTACTGGTCTCACTGCGGTAATCACTGTCTCGGTCATCCATCGCGCTGTCTGGATCATTGTCTACACACATCAGACACGTTTGTATTCACTAAAAAGACTGATAAAACATAACACATACACAAATCTGTCATGACCTGGTGTTATTTGAGAAGGGTACTGTACTTCAG
>JAPDDN010000357.1:42500-60337 GCA_027422405.1 Ptychobarbus kaznakovi
TTGAAAAATATTGAGAATTTTTAACTATATTGCCCAGCACTACAATGCATGACAACAAGTTTTATTTGTGACTGCGATTGCGAATACATCAGGTTACTTTACAGATGCTACTGTTTTGAAAGTGAACAGTGGATCTTATGTCAATTTGAAGTCTGAATGTTTTGCTGGCGCAAGCAGAAACTACAGCACAGAGAGACGAGACTTACATCCTGGTCTCGCATGGTATTGAGCTGCTCCAGTTTTTTTGCCCAGTATCGAGCCTCTTCTTCTGGGATGTCTGAGAGAGAACACACACACACACACACACACAGAAGAGACGTCTTAGCCTCAGATCTCATGTCAACAGATTGAGTTATCAAGATATCCGAGTCCGGTTTCACATTCACCAGATCCTAAATGTGATGTAGAAACAAACGGTCTAAGTGGACGGTTCTTGGCCAGAACAAACTGCAGAGTGAAATAGACTGAGACAGATGGCGTATGTCTCCAGCAGAGCCACTTCAGAGTGAAAGCAGGGCATTTATATTGACTGAGCGAGAGAGTTTCAGTGTGAAGGTGTCTCTTTGAGAACAAGACCTCATTTGTTCAGAAAACAGGGCTCATCTGATGTTCGAGGGCCGTCTGTGACTTCTTTGTAGCAAAGAAGCTTTTGTGAAACAGAAAGATGTTGAAGGTTCTTTATGGATCCATTTAGACAAAAAGGTTCTTCTGTGGCTTCGTAAAGCACCTTTATTTTTAAGAGTGTAGATGAGCTCAAAGCTAACAGACATACAGTAAAAGTCATTCAACCCCAGTTGTTCTTTCACGAGGTCTCTAGAGATGCTGTATTTGTTTGATTGTTGCAGCTGTGATGAGTATAATCTCACCCAGCGGCAGCTCGAAGCGCGTGTCCAGAAGCAAACGGTGGAATGTTGGATCTTTGGTGCCACAGATTTCATTATCCGCCATTATGACCTGAGAATCTAGAGTCACCCATTCGCCTGGTCCTTCCTGAAACACACACACACAGAGACACACACACACAGACACGACACACACACACACACACACAGAGACAGACAGACACACACACACACACACACAGAGAGACAGACACACACACACACACACAAACATGTAAACTGGGACGCACCTACAGACTCATCACGCATATAATTTTGTCATCAAATACAACAACAAAAGTTTTGGGGATAAATTGCAGTTAAATTGCACATACACACACAATGCATATATTGGATATTGTTTTTTTATAATGGTCCGCAGTTAAACACAAATAACATATTACTACTAATATTACTGATTATTTTTATTCAAGTCAGCCTTTATTTATGAAGCGTTTAAAACAGCAGTTGTTGACCCAAGGTTTTGTATAGATCTAGAAATGCCAATAAAACAATATACCCAATGTGTATTAAAATCTGCAAAAATAATAAATAAATAAAACACCAAATCCAGAACAGTATTACTTGGGTATCATTTGAATACTATTATAGTTTTTATAAATGGTATTAATTAAAATTGTATTAATTATCAATTTGAATCAGTTTTAAATTTTTCTCTTTTTTATTTTTTATTTCCCAGTAGTTTTTTATGTATTTAGTTCATTTTTCATTATTTTTTTTGTTGTTATTATATTACATCAAGTTAAAATTAATAAAAAATGGAAAATACTTCTTTGGCAACTAATATTTTATTTCAGTTAACATTTATTTTATGTCAAGCTACAAAAATATACCCTGATTTTAGAGTTTAAGGCCTGCAGCAGAAAAAAAGCTTGATTGCCCTTAGATTTACTGTAACAGTGACAGCTTATTAATATAATATTTACTTATTTAATAACAAACCATTGTTTAAGTGAAACCGAGTTTAGCTCTTTTAGCTTAGAACAGATTAAAACTGTATTTTTCAGGTCAGTCTATCAGTTAGACTGGGATAAATCAGCGTGTAAAGCAAGTCTTTTCAGCAGAAATGCATCATCTGATAACTTTGCCAATAAAGCGATCGACTCTTTTAATTGAAAAGCGGGACCTTCGTCTCTCACAGCCCATTAACTTCTCCGTGACCCATCTGGTCCTCATACACGTCTCTGATCGGTCACAGAGAGCGGAGCTCCCAGAATGCCGTTGGGGATCATTCGCCTTGATTTCTGATGACGTCTCTCGTCTGTGACATCATCAAGACGGCTCTAATGATTGGCTGAGCACTGAGGTCAGTGTTTATCGCACATAAATCTCTCCTGACATATTAAAAGTACCACATAAAGGTCTTTCTCATTTATTTCTCAGCCAAACGTCAGCAGTACGGTTTTTCAGAGTGAAACGCAGAACTGTGTTTATTTACACGCGAGCAGCTCATGATCCGGTGTTTTCTTAGTAAATGTTGATGCACACAAACTCACATCTGCATCTGCTTGAGTCACTTATCATGTGCACGGAAACAAAACATGAGCAAAGCATCTTCCCAAACTTATAACGAGAAGCGTGTACCAATAAAAGGGAAGCTTTAAGGTCTTCATGTGGTTTTTATGCCAAAACTAAATAAAATGAAAGAAATTAAGAGTGTTTTTACAGTTGTACAGGAAAACAAAATTATAATTTTTTTTTAAGTTATATTTTTAAAGTAAAATTTTTTAAGATATCAAAATTGTGTCTAATATTTTTATTTAACTATAATAATACTAATAATATAATTAATAGCTAAAACGTTGGCCATTTTGTGCATCCCTACAAACAAGCACAACAAACCATAAGTTTTTTCAATATCATTTTAAATAATTAAAAAATATATATATTTATAATATAAAAATATATATTGTTTAATATTTTTGTTTAGTTCTACTAATGATCATAATATTTTTTTTTTTATAAAAATAATATATTATTATTATTATCTATTATTGATATATAATCAAAACATTTGGGCCAAATTGTGCAACCCTAAAAATAAACGCAGCAAACCTGGAGCTTCTTTTATTTTAAATGTAAAAAAATAAAACAAATAAATCATATTCGTAATATTTAATTACCTTTTTTTTCTCCAAAACACGCAGCCCTATTCACTGTTTTAAATTTGTTATGTTTTATGATGAAAATTGTGCATCCGATCACTTAGTAAAATAAACTTCTTAGCATGATGCATAAATTGAGGAATCATTAAATAATGCACCACTGCTTTGCTTTTATATTTCATCCCAAATCCATTAAATGCACTGCTTTCATGATCTAATCTAGCAGCAATAAACACAATCATAGAACATAAACATAAATCTCTCCAAACATCAGAAGTTCTTCAGTCAATGCTTAGAAAACACAATAAATACCTCGATGGCTTCAAATCACATAAATCACACAAACAGCAGAACGTCAGAGGCCGAAACACAGAAGATACTCATTCATTATTGACAGACAGCAGATGATATATTATTCATGCCACGTTATGAAAGCATGAGGAAAAGCTCAGGATCCTTTATAAAATGGTACATAAAAGGCGGCTCAATAAAAGCGCTGTCTTTAAATAAAGCAGGCATTGGCTTCTGTAACCGGACAGAAAGAGCACGGACGCACATGAGGAGATCGGAGGTGCTTTACGGCCGTAAATCCAGCAGTGCGTCCCGTGTCTGAACCAGATCTCATCAAAAACCTGACCTTCACTTCTCTTATCTGACGTCACACCCACGGTCATCCGCGCTAGAGTTCATTTAGAGTCTGATCTCAACACATGAACAACTGTACTGCTCATACGCTGCTCTTTCATAGCTTATAAAACTATAGATATTACAAAACATTTTATTACAGTACAAATGCATTCTTAAATCAAGATACATTTACTTGAGAAGCACATTTTTTAAAGATATTATGTCTTAAAAATGTATATAAAAAATTATCAATTTAAGCTTAAAACTATAGGGCTGGGCAATATGGCTAAGATATTATGACAATATTGTTTTTTCATATTATACAATATTGATATTTATCACTATATTAATTTGCCATTAATGAGGAAGGAAACACTTTCCTCATATTTGTTAAGACTAATTTAGGTTTTTGTTTAATTAATTTATTGGGTTGTTTTAAATTACTTTTTATGCGTGATGTGGAATTCTATTTTACGTTTTATTTTTTTTCTGGATTCTGTTTTATGATTCAGTACTAATTTATTATTAAAAGGTGTCTAGTGAAATTATTGAATAAAATGTTTACAATTTAATCAATCTTTTAGAATGTAATCAAATAAAAACAAATGAATCACAACAAAACATTGCGAATTTTTATCAAATAAGATGCTGTATAAAAAAATACCTTGTTTTTATGATATTCCTTAAAAACAATAATAATATCAATTACATTTTAGCATACTATAGAAATATATTTCTGTAATTTAATGTGTAAACGTTAAATAACTTTTATTTTGAGATTTGCCGTGAATTCTTTCAGTATTGTAAATTGTTTTCTGTGTATTAAAATTGCAAAAAAGAGGCATAATTGTGAGATAAAAAGTTGCTATTATCTTTTTTATTCTGTAAAAAAGAACTGTGAGATAATCAGTTTTAATTACCTTTATTGTTTTATTACGTAGCAGAAACAAGCTTCCATAAAAGCCTGATTTTCTTCGTAATAAAAAAAATACAATGTTCTTTAAAAAAAAAATTTGAGAATTTCTTTTGAGAATTTTTCAAGAAATGCCCTAAAAACATTCTTACTTAAAGGGGTCATGTGACGCGATTAAAGTTTTCTTTCTCTTTGGGGTGTTACAAGCTGATGTTCATAGATAAGATCCCTGAAGTTACAAAGACTAAAGTCTCAAAACCAAAGAGATATTCTTTATCAAAGTTAAGACTCGTCCACGCCCTCCTAAAACGGCTCATTCAAACACCCCCCACATGTCTACGTCACGATGTGGGAATATTTGCATAATGCAGTCCATATGTTCACGTAAAGAAAGGCAGCGTGGTTTCAGTAACGCAGTAGTGTTGATGCAGCCGTGTCGGGAGCCGTGCAGTCGGGGGACGCTGTTTTCTAGTGTTTCGAAAGCAAAAAGCACTAGGCGCGGAAAGCAGAAGCCTTCTGGCTTCCGAAAGTAAATGCATTTAGGAATCATTAAGATGTACTTACAACAGAAACAGCAACGCATTTTTTATGCGTTTCGGTTTCGTGAACCTAGGAGAAGAGGTAATTGACTGCTCTGCAATTGAGAAATTGGAGCTTCTGGAATGCGACTGTATGTTTATTGTTTATTGTTTATTTGTATTGAATTTACTGTTCGAAATGAGGAGTTTTGCACATGTGTGTGTGTGTGTGTATGTGTATATGTGTGTGTGCGTTTTGCGTGCATTCGTTTTGTGTGTGTGTGTGAGAGAGAGGAGTGTGTGTGTGTGTGTATGTGTATTAGAGTGAGAGATGGTACATCACAGCGGAGTCGCGAGTACAGCGCGTGAAAGCATCTTATTTGCGGCTGTGTTGTGTGTGTGTGTGAGAGAGAGTGAGAGAGTAGCAGCTGCAGCGTTGTGTGTGTGTGTGTGTGTGCTCGCGTTTGTGAGAGAGGGAGACACGGTTCGAGCTTCATCACTGTGTCTGTCACGTGACTCTGTTCCCCTCTCGGGCTTGAACTGATGCCAAAACTAGTCCTTACTTTAGTTTTGAAAGCTGAAGCTCGTGATTATGGAAAGGGGCGTTACATTTCCGACGCGGCTTGTGGTGCTCGGCCAATCACAATGCACTGTGCCAGTAGGCCAATCAGAGCAGACTGTGCTTGTCGGAAGGAGGGGCTTTGTAGAAAACGAAGTGTTTGAGAGAGGCGGGGCATAGAGGACCTACAATAATGTACAGTATTTGAAAAACAATGTGTTTTTTGAACATTAAAGCATGACAACATATTCTGTTACACCAAATAATGATCTTTAAAAAAGCATCATAGGACCTCTTTAATGGAATTCATCTTATGAAATTTCTTAAAACAATTTTGTGGATTCGGCCAGGAATCTCTATAAGATCCTTAAGTATACTAATCTTTCAATTAAACTTTTTAATTAAACAGCATTTAGTTTTCGCTGTCATATTGAAACCGGTATTAATAATGGCGCTCGTATCAGTCGTATCATCTAAACCCAATAGTGCAGCACCAACCTCGTTTGATTGGTGGATACTCTGCAGTGGGATCCAAACATAGCCGACCATGGTGTCCCAGATCAGTCCTTTATTCCACACCTCCACCGTGAGGCCCAGATCCAGACGATTTATCTCACTGGGCAGAAAGAGAGAGAGAGCAACCTTTAAATGAAGATAAATCACTTATGAAGTACACCGCTGAATGAACCTACAAATGGGAAAACAAAAAAGAACAAGAATGAATGAAAAAGGCTGCTTGTACTTTCATAAAGACAGTGATATGTTCTGCGGAGGAAAGTTAAAAGCTTTTATTGTAATCAACATCAAGCCTGGCATGAAGCGGAAAGCACACGGAGAGCTGCGTGGGTGAAGAGCTCGTCTGGAATCAAGATTCAATGTTTATCGAGAGACATTTGCATCTGATCGCTGGCACCACACGGAGAGGATTTTATAGACTAAACTGCTTTACATAATTACATCACGGCAAAATGGAAACAAATAGGAAACAAAACATGGCCAGGAGAAATTTAACACTTATCTAATTTACAAAACAGCAGGACGCATTGTTAGAAAGAAACTGCAATACTAGACATTTGTGTTCAAAGTGGTTTCAAATATTATTACTTATGTGGTCAAATGTGAATATAAGCAATAAAAATGCAGATATTTTGGATTTTTTTATTTTATATGCCACATTTCTCAGGGTTTAGAAGTATTGTGTGCGTCACATGAAAAACTAATTAAAATACTGAAAGCTGAAAATTAAAAGAGAAACAAGAATTTATTCACCACAGATGATAATATAATAATATATAAAGCTATACAGTGCTTATATAAACAATGTATACATTCTAAGCTATAATAAATGAATTATATAAAGCTTAACAGAAAACATTAAGACATGGCGCTGCTCATTCCATCACTTTAAATACTATAACAAATGTTTTTACAAATTTATATCATTAGATTTTCCCAGTTGATTAATAACAGTACATTAAGACAACTGACATGTATTACAAGTTTTCTGAAATGTTCTGTTTAAATATGCAAATTGTGACGTGTCGGTGCGGTCTAATCAAACGCTCGACGAAGGAGTAGGAGAAAGGGTATTTAATAATAAATCGACAGGAGAAATCTAAACACAGCATAACCAAAACGTCCAAATATAAATAATAGCAGACGAAGGACCAGGGGCCTGTACCATGAAGCCGGTTTAGGTAAGTTTCAGTTTAGTTTGCGCTCAACTCTGGGTTTTAGCTTCCATGAAAGTGGCTTGGCTTTTAGCTGCATTCATTGCCATTGTAACTTACACTCCACGGCTAACCTGCTCCGGGGCAGCTTATGTTCTGAGTTAGAGATCTCAAACTGAAATTTGACCAATCAGCTTCAAGCAAAGTGACACACCTCTGACGCAATAAAGCCGGTGTCCTGACATTTTATCCTACCCATCAGATTTTCCTACATCGGCTTACTGCGCAGGTCAATATTGCATCCTTTTTCTCACGCTGAACAACAATATTTAATGCATCTGCATTACTGTAAGGGGCAGGTTTATGGTTGGGGTAGGTGTAGACAGGGGCGTAGACATCTTTTAAAAGTGTGTGTGTGTGGGGTGGGGGGTGGTGGGTGGAATGCTAGTGTTACACCAGTTTTATTTTCAGTTAACCCTTGTCTAATTGACAGGTTTTATTTTGAATCATTTTTGCTTAATATGCTTAGATATGATTATAAAACAGAAGGAAAGAAAGAGAGGAGAAAAAAGAAAGATGTTATTCCATGTAGCTTTTTTTCTCCATATAATGAACACCAAAACTTGCTAATTATTCAACAAGAGCAATAGGCAGAGTCACTCAACATTGTGCAACACTATACGGAAGCCAACTTACGCTGCTTGACTTTGTCGTAAAAAAGGAGTGAAGAGTTTTTTGCCGCTTTGAACTCATCGCGAGCTCTATGAATGTTGGATGCAACGCGGGACCGCGGGTGCGAGGCGTGTCGTAACAAACTGAGTGACTAATAAACGGAAACATAAACGTCATTTATAGACTATCTTGTCTCTTTGAAATTTCAAATCATTCTGCATTTATATACATTGCTCCATTAAAACCTCAACATGTCTAAAACACATCTGTCAAATGAAAAAGTGACGTCATCTACGCCCCTGGGTGTAGACGTTAATAAAACACAATCTAATTAGTAGAAAAAAATATTTATTATTGTTTTCCGGTAGCTGTATCCCTTCTATCCACAACCACGAATATAACACGTAATTACTGTATGTGCATTACTCTAAGGGAAGGTTTAGGGTCGTGGTAGGTGTACACATTAATAAAACATAATTTGACACGTAGCATTTTTCGTTGTCGAATTGTACTACCCACTGTTTTAATGGGAAATCGACAGCACAGCACTCCTCTAATTACTCTAACTCCAAATTAGGACGCTATATAGTAAAACATTTTTAAAGATAATCATCTGATTTTAAGAGATGATTATTTTTATAATATTATACAATAATTATACCCTTAATCCATTACAAAAGCCAACTTAGATTAATTCTAATTACTAAGATTTTATTTTAAATTAATATAAACATAGATAATATGCAATATAAATAAGTTTTAGAATCAATAGCTTTAAATATGATTATAAATGAGCTTGTTAATTGTTTTTATATCTGTACACATTATCAACTCTATAAAATAACTTTACAACTTTTACTTGCACTTACATAGTAAAATGTCATCTTTAAGTATTCCTCTTTCATGGATCGATCGTTTCATAAATAAATTGATAAATTCTTCATATTGTTCAATCTTTGGTAGTGAATTGCACTGATTCGCTCACGAGACGTGAATCACAGTTTCAAGGCATGTGATTGGCTGCTCCGTAATGATGTCACACTGATGTCACGCTTCATTAACTCAGGGTTGACAGAGAGAGTTGATGATCAGCTTCACGGTACCAACAAAGCCGGATTGGACTGGTTTGGTTTTTCTCAACTCAAAACTAATCCTGTAACCCTGAGTTTGTTCAGCCACCATCATGGCACAGGCCCCAGAGGAGAACACAGGACTTAAGTACTAGAAACGCAATTAGGGAGAACTGAAACAGGTGCGGAGCTAATTAATCAAAACCCATGGAAACAAACAAGGGAACACAGAGAAACCAAACCAAATACAACACAAATGAGGTATCATCTAATTAAATATGCACTCATTTGCATACATTTCCAGAACATACATTTGAAACAGGATAATCCCAGGTTCAAAATTCTTGTTTGACTTTGTTGACCATATTAAAAGTTAAAGCATTTTAATTTGATTACTAATTTTTGCTATGTTTTTAGGAATAAAATATTCTAGAAATCAGTGTGAAATAATGATATATGAACAAATCTCTCAGTAAAGCCCTTCAGATCATATATAGAAATAAAAGTATGTTTTGGTGTAAGTGCTGCTGAAGTGGAGAAAAACTCCACATCCTTAAAGATATTCATTAGAATATAAATCTACAGACACAAATAGAGGAAGTGCAATAAAACAAAGTACTTAAATATGTATTTTGCTTGGTTTTATTTCCACTAGTCTGAAAGAAGACATGTTATGGAAGAAAATTTGTCAAATGTTTTTAGCCAATGTTTTTGGCTGTAGTGTCTTGCTTTAAAACAACTTAGATTTAATACAACAGAGTAATTATAAATGCAGAGTACTCGACATCCATTTATAGTATGACAAATGGAAGCAATAATATATTTTAATCTTTATTTAAAACACAAAACAGCCATAACTATTTGCCGAGGCTGTTGCATACTACTGTTTGAAATATTTTTCACAGCATACTGCTTCACATGCTATTTTTGAACCCAGTACAGTTTTCTCTTCTGAACACCGCCGCTATCAAAGGCACGTCACGTAGTGGAGAGCAGATGGAGATTCTCTGCAGAGCGTGACGTAAGAACAGCAGCTTTGAGCTCATCTGTCTGCTATCAATGAACAAGAGCACGGAGAAAGACGTGTGAATGAACGCAGGAGCGAGTCAATGAAGGGGCGACAGAGGGAGATAAACTGAAGACGACAGCGATAGAACAAAGAGAAGGAGATCTCGGAGTAAATCACAACATGAGAGGAAGATCAGGATAACTGAGAAGAGAAAGGAAAAAGAAATAGACACATGAAAGCGGGATTTATGGATGACCGTTTCTCCCCACTGAACAAAAAAATTGCAGCTTTTCTTTTTTATATTACAAAATTCAACGGCAAGTCCCCTTTTACATATTTCCCATATTTACACATTTTGTAATAGAAATTGAGACAATTTTTAAATAAAATAAAACATAAATAAAAAAATAATAATTAGAGAAAAATATAAAAGGGCATCATAAGCATATTTTCCATAATTTTTCAGATACACCGTTCTTTGGGCTTTTGGTTTTAAGCTAATTTTGTTTGATGCATAGAAGATTTTCATAATAGCAAAAATAGATCAATAATAAATATGTTCATTTTTAGAAAAGTCATTCATTTGAATAAAGTAAAACAAATTATAAATTTTCTCAATTGTGAGTTATTATATCACAATTATCTCATGATGTGAACTCGCATTTGTGAGTTGTGAAGTCAGAATTGCGAAATATAAATGTTTATATCTTACAATTCTGAATTTATAACATGCCAGGGCCTGAATTTCGTTTTGGAAAATGGGGGGGAATTCCCCTTTAGGTGTGTAACGGAGTCCACTAAAGCGAGTTGAAATAGCACCCATGTGCAGTTTAATGATATCCAAAAGTGTTCATGCTTAGCCATGTCCTTTGTTTATTATATATATTGCTCAAACAGTAGTTACACAAATCAATACTCGACAAAAAACAATGACGACACGAGGGCTATAAATAACAAACAATACGGGTCACATGACATGAACCAACCAACGAGAAACAAGCCACATGACTAAGACAACCAATCACAACATGACACACAGACTAAGACAACCAATCACCACATGACACACAGACTAAGACAACCAATCACAACATGACCACACATGACCAACGACAACAATCACAACATGACACACAAAGACTAAGACAACCAATCACAACATGACACACACAGACTAAGACAACCAATCACAACATGACACACACAGACTAAGACAACCAATCACAACATGACACACACAGACTAAGACAACCAATCACAACATGACACACACAGACTAAGACAACCAATCACAACATGACACACAGACTAAGACAACCAATCACAACATGACACACAGACTAAGACAACCAATCACAACATGACACACAACTAAGACAACAATCACAACATGACACACAGACTAAGACAACCAATCACAACATGACACACAGACTAAGACAACCAATCACAACATGACACACAGACTAAGACAAGCAAATCACAACATGACACACAAGACTAAGACAACCCAATCACAACATGACACATACAGACTAAGATAACCAATCACAACATGACACAAACAGACTAAGACAACCAAATCCAACATGACACACAGACTAAGACAACCAATCAACAACATGACACACAGACAAAGACAACCAATCCAACATGACACACAGACTAAGACAACCAATCACACAACATGACACACAGACTAAGACAACCAAATCACAACATGACACAAACACAGACTAAGACAACCAATCGCAACACGACACAACACCAGACAAAGCCAACCAATCGCAACATGCCAAACCAGACAAAGCAACCAATCGCAACATGACAAACACAGACAAAGCAACCAATCGCAACATGACACACACACTAAGACAACCAATCACAACATGACACACAGACTAAGACAACCAATCACAACATGACACACAGACTAAGACAACCAATCACAACATGACACACACAGACAAAGCCAACCAATCGCAACATGACACACACAGACTAAGCCAACCAATCGCAACATGACACACACAGACTAAGCCAACCAATCGCAACATGACACACAGACTAAGACAACCAATCGCAACATGACACACAGACTAAGACAACCAATCACAACATGACACACAGACTAAGACAACCAATCGCAACATGACACACAGACTAAGACAACCAATCGCAACATGACACACAGACTAAGACAACCAATCGCAACATGACACACAGGACTAAGACAACCAAATCACAACATGACACACAGACTAAGACAACCAATCACAACATGACACAAACAGACTAAGACAACCAATCACAACATGACACAAACAGACTAAGACAACCAAATCACAACATGACACACAGACTAAGACAACCAATCACAACATGACACACAGACTAAGACAACCAATCACAACATGACACACAGACTAAGACAACCAATCACAACATGACACACAGACTAAGACAACCAATCACAACATGACACACAGACTAAGACAACCAATCACAACATGACACACAGACGTAAGACAACCAATCACAACATAACACACAGACTAATACAACCAATCACAACATGACACACATGACTAAGACAACCAATGCACAACATGACACACAGACTAAGACAACCAATCACAAAACTTGACACACACAGACTAAGACAACCAATCACAACATGACACACAGACTAAGACAACCAATCACAACATGACACACAGACTAACACAACCAATCACGATATAAGAGATATCGGATAAGCATGTTATAAACTTCTGAAACATTGGCGTTTCATAATTTAGAGCAGTCAATGTAAATTTATTAAGAAATCAATTAAATCTGTATGTTTTATCTGTAAACAGAACTAAGTTAATCCTAACTTAAACTAAATATTTTCTTGTTTGTCTCTACTGTCAAATATTAGTTTAGATGCACTAAATGTGCCGTGGATGCGTAGATTTACTTCATATAATCTGACAAAGTCGTTCACAGCCATCTTCACTCCGGTATTTCGCTCCATGGTTTTGTTTTCACCGCATACCTGTGTTTACAGCGGAAGTTCAAGATGGCTGAGCCGGCGCATAACATACATCATAACCAAATGTTATATGATTGGCTTATGGGTACAACAATGATTTTAAACTTCAGACAAGCGCCCCCCACGAGAAAGTAAACGCTTGTCAATTATGCCCTTCCAGACTCTGTCTACGAAGCAAAGTGAAGTAGCAGAGTTTGGTATTACCAGGCTACATGAGCGCACAAATGGGCACAAATGCATTTTCTATTTAAACGATGTAGCGCAGAACGGGAAAATGAGAAATGCATCGAGCTGAAACTAGCACAAAAAATGTATCTTGAATCTGTCAAAGGTATTTTATTTGTTGCCATACCACCCAACCATAACTCACAGAAAAGTAAAATCATAAACGAGATCTCGTATTATCTCAATTGTTTCTCCTAGACAGCAAATAGAAGTAATGGTCCTTTTTTTATCTCCTGCTTCTCAAATGGTGGTGGTTGAGGAGAGACCCCCCACATGATTGTAAAGTGCTTTGGGAGTACAACAATAAAGCGCTATATAAATGCATCATTAATTCAATCTCACATGTCTCCACTAGTTTCAAATCAGATCTCAACACTGCTCAAATGCAATCAAAAGTCAGAGATCTCAACAAAACCTCAAATATATATCATCAAATAAGACTAAGATCAAATGTTAATTTCTTTGCTTAATCGTTTAGTTTTATAGCTCTATAATCTTTACTTTACTTTTTAGTTATTTAGGAAACGCTTTTATCCAAAGCGACTTACAAATAAGAAAAAGTAACTAAAACTATAAGTTACAAGTCTATATATACACACACACACATTTAAGAAAATTGACAAATTAAATAAAATGACAAATGCATACAACAACATATCAAAACTAAACATTTAAAAAGAAACCAAATAAAGCTAAAAACATTTCAAAATATTAAAACAACCAAAGGTATGAGTATAAAAATGATTCTAACATGACACTACTAAGCCAAACACGCATATATATATATATATATTTAATTTCCATGTAGTATGTTGAAGTAACGTTACAAAAATAAATAAAATGTACTGTATTACAACTAAAACTAAAGAAAATACCTATAAAGACATAATAAATTCATACATCATTTATCTAAAATTAAAATCGACAAATCAAACGGCAGTAGTTTATCCAGTAATCCTAAAAAAGAACACTGTCAAAAACACATGCTAACAAACAACAACTTACACATAGTAAGAATTGGTTATAAAAACTAAAAGCAAGCAATAAGAAAGAAGATAAATAAAAAAGCGATACTTATATCCCTTGCCGTCATTACACTCTTCGTCTTCACACGAGGAGGTCTTAACACGAAGGCTACCGCGGTAAACTACGCTTTTTATACCATCTAAACAAAATACTACACCTCCAATTCAGCTGAACACACTTTCCTGTTAATCACAAATAAATGGCAAGCAAGCACCCGACACTGACAAGAGACGGAAACAAACAATCTGTTTCTGATGAAGAAACGAACTCATCCACACCTCGGATGGGCCGAGGGGGATTGCATTTTCATTGTTGGGTGAACTGTTCTTTAACTAAATCTAAAACAGTTGACTCAAAAATATATATATATTTTTTTTATTAGTCCTAGGAAAAACATCTGAGACAAAGTTGATACGGCAAATGTAACATATTTAAAAATATTAAGTGTGCTGAGTCACGAGAGAGAAACTTTTAAGCAAATGAGATTCTCTTGTCTTGCTGAACACAGCAGGAATATCAAACGAGAGCAGAAACTCTTGTTACAGGACACAAAAAGAGCACGAAGATAATCAGAGTAAATGTGTTTTCGATCAAGACTAATTCAACACTGACCATAATGAGTGACCAAAACCGAAAAGGGACATGAAAAAACAACAGGATGAGAGGGACACAGAGAAAATGAAAGCAAAAAATAAATCAAAAGACAGAAGAAAATATGAAGGACTCACAACATGAAGTCTTGCTCCCAGCTGGGTTCACTGCCCCGTACGGCGATGGTGGTACTTTTCACATTCTGAACCTTCAACGTCACGTATGTGTTGAATTTCTCTGCAGGAGAACAATCATAGCATCCAAATACAGCTTTACAAAAGTATTGTTCTGAATATATGTATGCATTTATGCATTTTTTTATGAAAATTACACTAGATTACTAAATGATGTAAAAAAACGTTAGTTAAATAGTAACTTCAAAAATTATTATACTGAACAATTTATAAATAAAAGTATAAATTATACCTTTAATTAATAATTGTTTTATTTAAAATAATGATATATATGAATTCATGACATATGAATTAAGATTAAACTAGATTACTTGATGTAAAAAAAAATGTTTTCATTTTTAGTTGTATACAGTAAAACCAAAAAAAGTATTGTGCTGAACAGTTTATAAATAAATTGATGAAATTATATAATACATTAATTTTTTATTTTATTTATATAAAATTAACATTAAAATAGATAACTAAATGATGTGAAAATAGAGTTTTTTTCATTGTTAGTTAAACAATAAAACCACTAAGTATTGTACTGAACAGTTTATAAATAAAGTTTACATTTTAATTTTGTTATTTATTATTAATTTAGGTAAACTAGCCCTTTCAAATAAACATGGCGATTGTACTCTATGAATATTATAGCGCATGTAATAATGTATAGTATTTGAAATCATGTGTGAATGTTCACTTACCCTGGGGTTCCATCATATGTGGCCTTCTTCACTGGTATAAAAACAGACAAGAGTAAGAGTTACTATCAGAGAAATAATGAGCTGAAACAAACACAATGAAACCAGTGTGCGAACTATACCGTGGACTTTGGGGAGCCCACTTTATTTATTATACGGGGGGCACAACACATAATTGTGAATAACATGCCTTACCTTAACACAGAATAGACTACAGAGGCCTGGGATCGGTGAATCGGTCGTGCTATTAACTTATCACTACACAATTTCTTAGTAAAAACCTAAATTAATTAAACTGCCTTGTGTTCTTTTTTCCATGGTGGCTATATGATGCTAAATGCAGAATGGATTTCAAGGACTTTGCGCGCAGATCAACAGCCTCCACGAACCTTTGAGTTAACATGTACTATACATGAGTGGAATTCGGCACGCAGCACCCCCACACACGTGATGCCATGACAAGAATAGCATGAATAGTTATCTTTATTGAAGTTAATTATGTTTAAATTGCCATCATGCATGAATTAATTTTTTATTTAATTTTTTTACACATAATAATCCACATGATCACATTACACAAAACTGAAAAGCACGTCAAAATAACACTATCAATATTTTTTTGAGACCTCCCCCCAAATTTCACAAATCACGTTTTCAGGGGAGCCCATGTCTTATTAAGGCTCCCCTAGCTCCCGCGTAGTGCCCACCCTGAATGAAACTACGTTTTGGTGTTTGTCTGTGCAAAACTCGTTCAGACAGAAAACGCTGCTGTATTTGGTGTTTTTGAAAAAGTCACTTTCCACAGTGAGAATGCAAGTTTTTGATACATATACAGTGGATATTCAGAAACCGTGCCTTCTTGATGGAGCAGAAGACTCTTCATATACAGAGGGGATTTCTTAAAGTTTTCCATCTCTCTGCACAGTGATGACGTATGTTCCCATGCATAATTGATGCCCGCTGTAGCACATGGCATGCAGTGCAGAGGAGCATTAATATGCAAACCCGCTCCGAACCCCCTTACAACCCCACCCAAAGCTCATCTTCCTCTGAACAGAACAGCCATTAAAACCTGAAGTGAGTGTGTTATAAAGCCTTGACTCTACACACACTCACTGCTGGTCCTCCATAAACGCCTCGTGTGGTTTTCATCCTCACTCTTATCTAAAGGCAGTTGCTTCCTGGGTAATCATACTGTAGTGCTATTGCGGTATCTGTGCTGCAGTGATTTCGATGTGTTCGCATTTGTTCCGGCACCTCGGCTGATCTAAATTCTGGCCAATAAAACCACTTGAAAAGATGAGAGCTGAGTTTAGCAGACTCATGCAGCGAGAGCCCACACAGCACCAAAGGATATGACATCAGAGAAGGATAAAAACACTAGCTGTTCTGGGACTGATCGCTTTATTACGGTCTGGGTCGGTCTGACCCGCAACACATTTTTGAATAGTCAGAAATACTGAATAATATGAAAGTTGCTTTCTGCTATGGGATACTTTTTTTTTGCAGTTCTGAGTTTACATCTCACAATTCAGACTGTTTCTGTCACACTTACGGTGTCATGAACAAGCACGAAGATGATGAAGTCAAACAGTCGTTAATTAATCCACATAAAGGTAAATCCACATACATACAGGCAGGCAGGAGACACACACATACCACAGACGAGACCGGACGAAGACAAACTGAACAGAACTGAACTGAAGTACAAAGGCAAATTAGGATAATTAATGAAAACACCTGAACCAAATGACATAATTAAGGGGAGACAGAAACTCAATCAGAGAACACGAGGAGAAAAACATAAAGTCTATGGGGTGTGACGTTTCTTATTAATAATCTGTAATTTAATTACTATACTTACTTTCTCGTAATTGCAAGTTTGCATTTAACAATTATGAGTTTTATATCTCGTCGCAAGTCTGCTTTTTTCTCAGAAATCTTAATTTTAATTAAGAAATTAATTAAATTAAGTAATTTAAGCAAATCAGTTTTTTTTCTCCCACGGAATAAAAAAAAAAAGATAAAAAGCGACT
>JAPDDN010000488.1:0-64615 GCA_027422405.1 Ptychobarbus kaznakovi
GGATGCAAAAAAATCGAAATATCGAGAAAATCATCTTTAAAGTTGTTTTAAATGAAGTTCTTAGCAATGCATATTACTAATCAAAAATTAAGTTTTGATATATTTACAATATAAAATATTCAAAATATCTTCATGGAACATGATCTAATATCCTAATGATTTTTGGCATAAAATAAAAATGTATAATTTTCATCCATACAGTGTATTGTTGGCTATTGTTATAAATATACCTGTGCTGCTTATGACTGCTTTTGTGCTCCAGGGTCATATTTATGTTTTGATTGGAACGATTTTAATTTTCAAAACAGAAAAATGTAACTCACTCAATATTAACTTCTTGTTTGTTATTTGTAATATCCCAAGGCTCAAAAACAATGTATTTTCTGCATGCACTCACCAACGATGTATGTGCCGGGATCGAACCGATCCGGAGGACTGGCCTGAGTCGGGATCAGCCACGTTAACGCCGCGCTTTTCTCACAGTACTGGTCCTGGACGAAACCACGGATCTGTGCGTAATACGCTTTACCGTCGTCCTCGTCTACTACTTTAATGACATCTCCGATTTGATAATAGACGCCCTGAACACAAGACGAGTAGGTTAGTGAATACATAAGCAGCAGGATGAAAACATTTGAGCAGTAAAGGAGCGGTTACCTTGTAAAACATGGACTCGGATGTGATGATCGTGGACACGGACTCTGGTGCTTTGATAGGCTATGGAAATATAAAGAAATGCCATTGAAGCATTACAAATTAAAATGCAATGAGAATCTGCTCACCATCAGGCCATCTAAGATGCAGATGAGTTTGTTTTATTAATAAGATTTGGATATATTTATCACTTACTCAGCAATGGATCCGCTGCAGTGATAGAGGACTCTTATTTTAGCCAGATGCAAAGGTTTGAAGTTAAATAAGTGGATTTGGTTATTTTGTCGTCACAATACATTAATTAATGGACTGGAGTGGTGTGTATTATTGTGTTTTTATCAGCTGTTTGGACTCTCATTCTGACGGCACCCATTCACATCCATTGCTGAGCAAGTGATGCAATGCTACATTTCTCCAAATCTGATGAAGAAACAAACTCATCCTAATCTTAGATGCCATGAGGGTGAGTGCATTTACATTTTTGGATGAAATATTCCTTTAATAACCCACACAGATAATGGAGGAAGAAGACACCCATAAACAATCCTGAATGAAAAGCACTTACATTTTTCAGTTTGAAGATGTGTCGTCTACCCTTTCCTTTGGTCGAGACCTTCTTCTCAGAGGCCGGAGCTTTGTACTTGGTGCTGCGTAACCGAGCGGAGCGTCTGTGGATTTCCAGCTTGGACTATAAAACAAGATTAGAGTCACTGGTTTTGTTTAGAAACTTGTTAAAGCTTTGTATAACGGTAAACATAATATAGTAATAATTGCTTGACAGTTATGACGTCAACATGGCGGCGACCCTGTAATGTCGTGTCTTATGCAAGTGTACAGAGCTGGGTAGTAAATGATCACATGTAATCTTGATTAAAATTAAGTACTTGTAATTAGAGTAAATTACATTTTAAAGTACTCGTAATCAGACTGGAGTTACTTTTTCATGGGTTACATGATAACGTTATACTAAGGGGGGGGGGGGCGTTGGATGCTTGAATCTGATTGGCTGATGAACGTTCTGAGGCGCGCAGTTATTTTCAGGGAAACGCGCGGTGAACGTAGTTCCAGGCAGCTCTCTCTTGACCGTTCAAGAGGTCCTACTCTTCGGCTCCTCTGCTTCTACAGAGGTTGTGGCCAGTATAATGGGGCCTCTATCTGGTAATCTTCATTCACATGTCAGAAACTTAGGAGTTACTTTTGACTCTGCTTTGACTTTTGACAAACAGATCAATGCTGTGGTTAGAAGTTTTTTATCAGCTAAAATATCGCAAAGATGAAGTCATTCTTAACATTTAGAGACATGGAGTCTGTAATACATGCTTTTATCTCATCCAGATTAGACTATTGTAATGGATTGTACTTGGGTGTTTCACAGTCCCTATTGTCACGTCTTCAACTTGTCCAAAATGCTGCCGCTAGATTGTTAACTGGAACAAGAAAGAGGGAACATATTTCACCAGTGCTGATCTCTCTTCACTGGCTCCCAGTTAAATATCGTATTCATTTTAAATCATTGCTGTTTGTATACAAAAGTTTGCATGGACTGGCTCCGTCATATATTTCCGATTTCCTGTCTTACTGTAATGCTTCCAGGGAACTTCGATCAACCAGTAGTCTTCAGTTGACTGTTCCAAGGACACGCCTGAAATTGAAAGGTGACCCGTGCCTTTTCAGTGGCTGCCCCACAGCTTTGGAACAATTTTGCCATTTTATATAAGATCTGCTCCAACATACGCTGATTTTAAGTCTCTTCTTAAAACGTACTTATTTATTGTTGCATACGGTCTCAAGTAAGCACAGTGGTGTAACTGTAGTATATTATTTGTTGTTGTGTTTTGTTTACTCTTGTGTTTTGGTATATGTTTTAATTTTGTACAGCACTTTGGCCAACAGCTGTTTTTTTTAAATGTGCTTTATAAATAAATATGACTGACTGACTGACTGACCGCATTACAGTTCTGTATCACTGCGCCAAATGATTTCTGTTATAATCAAAGGTCTTACAACAGCAAAATAACCAAAACCCACAACGACACTGGCCGAACAAATAAATACAGTACACAAAAGGATAAAATCGACAGATCTAGTCCATGTATTTGCCACAAAATTGAAAATGAAGGTCCTGCAAGTCATCTGTAGGAGGAAAATACAAGACCCGCAAATCCGTGGCTACAGAACAGCAGACCTTGTATATGTTATATGATATTAAATTAGTTTTAATCGTTTAAAACCGCCACAGCGTCTTGTCTCCGATGGCAACGCACACGATTCGTGTCGAATGCAAGTGACGTCACATGTAAGTTAGCAGAAAGTGCAAGCAGCGATTGCAAGTGACATTGTAATTTACTTTATTTTTTCTTGTCTTCACCACCTGGCTACTGTTGTAAAATGTTGAGAGATTCAAACAAAAAATAATCAATAAATAGAACAAAATAAAAAATGCGATTAATCGTTTGACAGCGCTAGTCAAAAGTAATCCAAAAGTAATCTGATTACCTATGTCGTGTAATGTAATGGATTACGTTATTTACTACGATTTTTGTCACGTAATTTGTAATCAGTAACGGATTACAGTTTGTAATCTATCGGCTGTTTGCAGTGTAAGTTAGATTTGTCGTTAGTTCAGTTTAAATGAGAGGTCGCGCGGATTCGACCGTTACAAAGCGAGCTTTCAAACCTGTTTCCCTCCGCCGTTATTCTGCTGCATGGCGGAGGAAGTAGATCCTCCGGAGCTTCCGCTGCTGATGCTTTTCCCCGTGCAGTTATTACACAGAATCTCCCCCTGGGCTCCTTTTTTCCACATGGAAGAAGAGCTCGTCTTGCAGACAGCACAGCATGGTTTTAAACCAAGAGGCATGTTTGCTAAACCACGAGCAGCAGCCAGCCTGCTAATGTTTTGTTCACAAAGATCTTGTGTAGTTATTTCTGAATTAAACAGTCGTTTTCCTGAGAGAATACAAGCCAAAACTACAGTAAATGTCGATCTAAACAGACATCCTTCATTTTGAAAACAATGAATGATAGGTCCCGGATGTCTTACCACGGGAGAAAAACAACATCCGGGAGGATAATTTGTGAATTTCATAATAAAGGTCCTGAAGCCTCGAGCTTTGCTTTCAAAATAAAAGTCTACAAATCTGTATGTGAAAAGACTTCACTGGAGGGCGCTGTTTAATGGCATAGCATTTTAACAAAGCAAGTATGTTTTTTTCATGAACAACAACAAATAGAAATGTATTTTAAACTTTTTTAATCCACGCAAATCTTTACCAGTACTGTTTGTTTATTGGCTACACATCATATATCAAGTATAGTCTATAAAGCTGCAAAGGACAATTTAAATTTGGTGTTTACATTAAAACAAACTATAATCATTCAATCAAATAAAAAATACCACTACCATTAATACTTAAATATAAAAAATAAATAACTAAAAAATATAAACAGCGTTGAGATTAAGATGTAAAAACTAGTTATTACTTACAACACAAGATTTTAAATCAAAACAAGCAATCACTTTTAATTTAAAATGATTACTGGAAATAAAAACTGACTATACAATAACTATAATCACCTACATCGTCTACTCTTTCTTTCACCTGATATGATAATGCTATTTAAAGACACAATAAAGTACAATAATTGTGTAAAATGAAAAGAGTAAAAGATCATCAGTGTGAGCACAGCAGAATAAGAAAAAAACAATAATCTCTTAATATGAAACCTTCCAACAACTATGAACAAGTAATATAAATCAAACTATAGTATCTATGATTGTTATGGATTGTGAAATGTGCATTGTGTTTTCCGTACTCACATTAAAGGTCTAGTTCACCCAAAAATGAACATATGCTGAAAGTTTATTAATCATCAGGCCATCCAAGATGTAGATGAGTTTGTTTCTTCATCAGATTGGAGAAATGTGTCACTGCATCAGTGTCTCAGCAATGGATGCTCTGCAGTGAATGGGTGCCGTCAGAATGAGAGTCTGATAAAAACATCACAATAATCCACACCGCTCCAGTCCATCAGTTAGCATCTGGAGAACACAAAAGCTGGAACTAATCCATCATTAAGATATTTAAACTTTGAACTGAATCCATAATCTATAATAATGCTTCTCTCCTGATTCAGACCACAACACTTTTCACTGTATGAAGTGTTATTATGGATTATTATGGACTGTATTTTAGCTGGAAGTAACAGTTAAAAACTAACTTAGAAGTTAAATATTGTGATGCTTTTATCAACTGTTTGGACTCTCATTATGACGGCACCCATTCACATCCACTGGTGAGCAAATGCTGCAATGCTACATTTCTGCAAATATAATCAGATGAGGAAAATGTTTATAAAATTATTATTAACTATTCCTTTGAATCTGGCGGGAAACAATGTAATAGTGCTTTAAAATGAAGCAACAAATCGGTATTGCTAAAGAAGAGGGCTGTTCTGGTCTGGATGGTGGCTAAATCACAGCAACTGAAAATTTCATCAGATATGAACGTCAATTTGCTGCATCTTTCTAATGTTAATAAATCCAGAGTATACACCGAAAAATAAGGGTTTAAAATTGTACCTTTTGGGGTACAGCATCTTGTCGCTGGAGCAGTACCCTTAAAAGGACATATTTGTACCTTTATTAGTACCTCAAGGGTATGTATTACTACTCCTAAGATACTAATATGTACCTATTAGGGGTAAAAAAGGTACAAAAAAGTTAGCAATAACCATAGAGTCCTTACCGTCTCCATATGATGGCTTTTCCGACACATTAAACGGCCAGTGTGTTATTCTCTCTGCTTCTATTGACACGTGACTCCTGGCGAGGCTCATTATTTGCTCTCGTGTGCTTGCGAGGCCGAGGGAAGGCCTGGGTGAGTTATCTTGGCCGCTGTGTGTTGGATACAGAGACAGATTGAAGCTGACACAGCAGACCTGTGCTTGGTGAATGTCTGGCACACACTCCTCTCAGGACGCCGGTCACACGTTTGCACTCTTTTGGTGCTGTTAGACTTCAATTCTGGCTGTAGGATGGTAATAACAACTGTGGAAGAGATTTGGAAATCCTTCAGTGTGATGCAATGTTCTAAACGTGTCCCTGGAGCACAAAACCAGTCATAACGGTCAATGTTTGGAAATTGAGCTTTGTGAATAATCTGAAAACTGAATAAATAATCTAGATATGATAGGACAATATTCGGCTGAGATGCAACTATTTGAAAATCTGGAATCTGAGGGTGCAAAAAAATCTTAATATTGAGAAAATCATATTTAAAGTTGTTCAAATGAAGTTCTTAGCAATGCATTTTACTAATCAAAAATTAAGTTTTGCTATATTTATGGTAGGAAATGTACTTATATGTGCAATATGTTCATATATGATTATAAAAGTGTCAGATCTGATTTGTTTGCCAAGGGTTATTAATGTAAATTTCACCTTGTTAACTTCAAAACATTTTTTCAAACTTATTGCCTCAGAAAAATCTATTTATAGTTACTTGGCATATTCAAGTTTTCATAAATTGGCTTCTGGGTAAAGTTGAATATTTTGAGCAGCCTAAACTAGAGGCAGTGAGGCAATAAGTTTGCAAGATTATTTCAAGTAACGTTAACAAATAAAATGTACAGTCCATAGAGCCATAGATGTTTATGTATGTTAATATCTAGATTTTCAATAGCAACGCTTGAATTTTATTTTATTTTACCAAAAATGAAAGAAAAAAAACAATACTGTGAAATAAATAAAGTAAAAATAGAAATTGAATTGTGCAGTTTTGTTCAAATGTTTGGTGTCTATAAGTTTACACACACACACACACACCACACACACACACACACACACACACACACCACACACACACACACACACACACCACACACACACACACACACACACACACACACACACACACACACACACACACACACACACACACACACACACACACACACACACACACACACACTCACTCACTCACTCACTCACAACACTCACTCACTCACTCACTCACTCCATCTCACTCCCTCACTCACTCAACACACTCACTCACTCACTCACACACACACACAACACACACACACACACACTCACACACACACACACACACACACACACACACACACACAGTATGAGTCTTTCTCTCTCTCTCTCTCTTTCTTTCTGAGTATGAGCGCACTGAGTATGTAACATGCTGGATTTCACTGCACTTTAACCCCGCCTCTATCTGGACAGTAGGGCGTGGCCAAAGCCCACAGACACAGCTCAACCAATAGGCCTTCAGAAAGCCGGAGCTCTGTGTCAGCACTGCCCAATAAGGTGCTCCTATGTTTAGACATGGACTTGGTCCGAGTATAAAGCATGGAAGGGGTCTGCGCCGCAGTGCCTGACGCCAAGGGTTGGGGTGTGCAGGACGCAGAAGTTATTTGCTTTAAACTTACATGCTTGGAACTTTCTTTTTAATAACTTTATTTCATAAACTCGCATATTCATATTTTTAGTTTTGAATCCAGATCGTCAAATCAACGAAAGGTAAGCATTTTATTGAATTATTATTGCTATTTCAGATTTTATACGTATAGCTGCTATTTACTTTATTAGGTTGCGGTGTGGTTTTTCAGATTCTAGATGTTTCTTTTTCGCTGATCGTCGATCAGGCCTTCAGATGTTCTCCACCGGCGTAAAACTAACTGTTACACAACACTCTCTTACGTTCGTACGCTAAACGTATAATAAATGGCGTGACAATGGAGTTTAAAGTGTATATGTGGATTTAAAGATGTTATTTAGAGACGGCTGACACAAAACTAAATGGTTAATGGCTTTAACTGGGCTAAAATACAGCTAGCGTACTAACGTTAGTTGGTGGACATGCCTGGACATGACCAGCGTCTCGTGCACGCTCACGCACGCCTGCTGTCTCGTGCTGTACGTTACGTCACGACGTTACGCAGAAATAACTAGAAAAGTATAAACCTGAGTGTTTTGTTTGGAGTAACGTTAAACCGTTTACGTGTAAATATTTAAGTGAGAAAACATTTTGCGTGTCAAATATTGAGTTTAACAGTATTTTGGAAGCGATGTGATGTGAGAGATGTGTTCAGACCCTCGTTCTCAATCTCAAAGTCTTGTACAAGACGGACATTTGTTTTTATGTCCCTTCTGATTAAGTTGGCTTGGGAAAGCCAACTTACTGATGTATCTTTTAAACTTATACTTATTATTATTCTTACGAGACTAAATTTCTGACTGCTACTCCTCCTAGAGCTTTAACTCTACAGACTCCAAACTCAGCCCAAATCTTCAGACTGATCTCGCGGGGTGTGCTATATCTTTTCTAAGCGATCGGGTTTATGCTAATCGTACAATTAGCGAAAAACCGCGCAAAAAAACGCATCGACAATGCATGGCGGCAAACTTCGACGGGTTGTAGCGCGGAGCGAGAATTTCGTAGAAACTTGTGAATCACAACATTTGAAGAGGCTATCAAGCTGAGCGAGGACATACCCCGCAGTGGGGTATAAGTTTTACCCCTGGGGCGCAAGAGCCCCCCAAAATTGTCCCATAGACTTACATGGTGAGGGGACGGCCCATGAAATAGCATATAGGTTGAAACTACAATGGTTTAACTACAAATAAACTACAAATAGCATATAGGTTTAAACTACAACATCTATGCTAGCAACATGCTAGTCACTTGCTAATCATGCTGGCAACATGCTAGCAACATGCTAATCATGCTAAAATCATGCTAGCAACATGCTAATTATGCTAAAAACATACTAGCAACATGCTAATCATGTTAAAAACATGCTAGCAACATGCTAATCATGTTAAAATCATGCTAGCAACATGCTAATCACGCTAGCAACATGCTAGCAACATGCTAATCATGCTAAAATCATGCTAGCAACATGCTAATCACGCTAGCAACATGCTAATCATGCTAAAATCATGCTAGCAACATGCTAGCAACATGCTAATCACGCTAGCAACATGCTAGCAACATGCTAATAATGCTAAAATCATGTTAGCAACATGCTAATCACGCTAGCAACATGCTAGTAACATGCTAGCAACATGCTAATAATGCTAAAAACATGCTAGCAACATGCTAATCACGCTAGCAACATGCTAATCATGCTAAAATAATGCTAGCAACATGCTAGCAACATGCTAATCATGCTAGCAGCATGCTAACAACATGCTAATCATGCTAGCAACATGCTAGCAACATGCTAATCATGCTAGCAACATGCTAACAACATGCTAATCACGCTAGCAACATGCTAGCAACATGCTAATCATGTTAAAATCATGCTAGCAACATGCTAATCATGCTAGCAACATGCTAGCAACATGCTAATCATGCTAAAAACATGCTAGCAACATGCTAATCACGCTAGCAACATGCTAGCAACATGCTAATCATGCTAAAATCATGCTAGCAACATGCTAATCACGCTAGCAACATGCTAGCAACATGCTAATAATGCTAAAATCATGCCAGCAACATGTTAGCAACATGCTAATCATGCTAGCAACATGCTAGCAAACATGCTAATCACGCTAGCAACATGCTAGCAACATGCTAATCATGCTAAAATCATGTTAGCAACATGCTAATCACGCTAGCAACATGCTAGTAACATGCTAGCAACATGCTATTCATGCTAAAAACAAGCTAGCAACATGCTAATCACGCTAGCAACATGCTAGCAACATGCTAATCACGCTAGCAACATGCTAGCAACATGCTAATCATGCTAAAATCATGCTAGAAACATGCTAGCAACATGCTAATCATGCTAGCAACATGCTAACAACATGCTAATCACGCTAGCAAAATGCTAGCAACATGCTAATCATGCTAAAATCATGCTAGCAACATGTTAATCATGCTAGCAACATGCTAGCAACATGCTAATCTTGCTAGCAACATGCTAATCATGCTAAAAACATGCTAGCAACATGCTAATCACGCTAGCAAACATGCTAATCATGCTAAAATCATGCTAGCAACATGCTAGCAACATGCTAATCACGCTAGCAACATGCTAATCATGCTAAAATCATGCTAGCAACATGCTAATCACGCTAGCAACATGCTAGCAACATGCTAATCATGCTAAAAACATGCTAGCAACATGCTAATCACGCTAGCAACATGCTAGCAACATGTTAATCATGCTAAAATCATGCTAGCAACATGCTAGCAACATGCTAATCACGCTAGCAACATGCTAGCAACATGCTAATCATGCTAGCAACATACTAACAACATGCTAATCACGCTAGCAACATTCTAGCAACATGCTAATCATGTTAAAATCATGCTAGCAACATGCTAATCATGCTAAAAACATGCTAGCAACATGCTAATCACGCTAGCAACATGCTAGCAACATGCTAATCATGCTAAAATCATGCTAGCAACATGCTAATCACGTTAGCAACATGCTAGTAACATGCTAGCAACAATGCTAATCATGCTAAAAACAAGCTAGCAACATGCTAATCACGCTAGCAACATGCTAGCAACATGCTAATCATGCTAAAATCATGCTAGCAACATGCTAGCAACATGCTAATCATGCTAACAACATGCTAACAACATGCTAATCACGCTAGCAACATGCTAGCAACATGCTAATCATGCTAAAAGCATGCTAGCAACGTGCTAATCACGCTAGCAACATGCTAGCAACATGCTAATCACGCAAGCAACATGCTAGCAACATGCTAATCACGCTAGCAACATGCTAGCAACTTGCTAACAACATGCTAACAACATGCTAATCATGCTAGCAACATGCTAGCAACATGATAATCACGCTAGAAACATGCAAACAACATGCTAATCATGCTAACAACATGCTAATCACGCTAAAATCATGCTAGCAACATGCTAGCCACATGCTAATCATGCTAGAAACATGCTAATCAAGCTAGCAACATGCTAGCAAAATGCGAATCACGTTAGCAACATGCTAACAACATGCTAATCATGCTAGCAACATGCTGAAATCATGCTAGCAACATGCTAATCATGCTAGCAAAATGCTAGCAACATGCTAATCACTCTAGCAACATGCTAGCAACATGCTAATCACGCTAGCAACATGCTAGCAACATGCGAATCATGCTAAAATCATGGTAACGACATGCTAGCAACATGCATATTATGCTAGCAACATGTTAGCAAAACATGCTAATCATGCTAGCAACATGCTAGCAACATGCTAATCATGCTAGCAACATGCTAATCATGTTAAAATCATGCCAGCGACATGCTAGCAACATGCTAGCAACATGCTAATCACGCTAACAACATGCTAATCATGTTAAAATCATGCTAGCGACATGCTAGCAACATGCTAATCATGCTAGCAAAATGTTAGCAACATGCATCTATCTACTGACTTTATCTATCTATCTATCTATCTATCTATCTATCTATCTATCTATCTACTGACTCTATCTATCTGACTCTATCTATCTATCTATCGACTTTTTCTATCTACTGACTATCTATCTATCTATCTATCTATCTATCTATCTATCTATCTATCTATCTATCTATCTATCTATCTATCTATCTATCTATCTATCTATCTATCTATCTATCTATCTATCTATCTATCTATCTATCTATCTATCTATCTATCTTTTTTATGTAAACTTCGTACTTCAAACTGCTAGCTTTTAAAACTAAGTCTATAATACGTCAGACTTTCCCAAGCCAACTTCGAAGTTTGTTCACAAACTTCTTTATCTAGTTTAATAATAAATCTAATTAAACCCTTTACTAGCTTTTATTTTAAAAGTCCGAGATTAGCTGTATATATTTTTTGGGTATGCTTAAAGGATTACTTGACTTCCAGAATAACATATTCCTGATAATTTACTCACCCATATGTCACCCGAGATGTTCATGTCTGTCTTTCTTCAGTCGAAAATAAATTGAGTGTTTTGAGGAAAATATTCCAGGATTTTCTTTATATAACTTGGTGGACTTAACAGGTTGAGGGTCCAAATTGTGGTTTTAATGCAGCTTCAAGGAATAATGGCCTTATCTAGTGAAACGATCGGCCAGTTTCTGAATAAAATATTATATATTTTAACAAAAAAAATATATTTGTTTTAATAAAAAATATATATTTGTTTAATTGCATAACACGAACATTAATACAGCATGCATATATAGAGTATCACAGTGTTTTTGACTATTAATTGCATTTATAATACCATCGAATGAATAAACGGGGACCAAAAGGAAAGAGGAAAAAACTACTAAAGGGAATAACTTGCCAGAAATGTCCAATAATAAAATTATTCAAAATCTATACATCCTTTTTTCTTTTGTAGATCTTGTAAAGCCTCAATGTAATGCTTAATTTAAATTTAAATTTTTTTTTGGCACTCTCAGATTCCAGATTTTCAAATAATTGTATCCCAAATATTGTCCTATCATAACAACCCATGCATCAATGGAAAGATTATTTTTCAGATGATGCATAAATCTCAATTTAAACGACACTTATGACTTGTTTTGTGGTCCAGTGTCACATATGCAAAATAAAAGCTTTCAACAGCATGTTACATTTGCAGATGCTGAAATAATAATCCACAATGTAGAACGTCTGTTTAAAACTGCTTTAGCTTAATATTTCTATGCTGTGGTTATTTTAGATGATTGATCAGGTGACCGGAGCGGGGCCTTTGCCCTTCGCCGTCCAGCTCAAAGCTCTTCTGGACCAAGAAGCCAGGTCTCAGCCCAAACTCTGTGGCCTGCGGGTCATCGAGACGGCTCAGGACAACGGTCTGAGGATGACCGTCAAGCTGAGAGACTTCCAGGTCCGAGACCTTCTCTCCTTGACGCGGTTCTTCGGCTTCAGTTCGGAGACGTTCTCCCTCGCTGTGAATCTTCTGGATCGGTTCCTGGCTGTGATGAAGGTGCGTCTGCTTTTGGACACATTTAGTTTCTGTAATAAGCCTGATAATCTCAGTACTCGACCGATTTGACCTAAAACCAAAACCTCAATTATGTTAATTTTACAAGTTTTTTTTTTTTTTGTAAAAAAAAAAAAAAATGCCCTCAGTTCAATAGTGTAAAAATACTCCATTATTAAATTATTATTATTTTTAATGAAAGAGTGCATTTCTTAGTTTGTTTTCTTCAGTTATTTTGAAATTGCGAATATATTTGTTGATTTTTTTTGAACAATTGTAGTCAAAGATTGCTTGAAATGAAGACGTTTTATGAAAGTCACATTTCAGTTTTATTATAAAAAAATAAGTTTCTTAAAAAAAACGTATTTTTGCCAACAAAATATATGAATATTGCCATGTCAAAAGTAGAATATAACCAGCATCTCTTAAACAAAATACATTTTAAATATTGTCATGCAAAAAGTAGAAAATAACTTCTTAGTATCTCTTGTAACTTAATTTAGAGATCGGCATGAAAATAGCCTTGATGGCATCAAAAAGTGAATAAATTAATATTTTAAATAATGGAATGTGAAAAGTAGAAAATAATAACTTTCATCTCCTGTGTAAAGAAAAGTTTTAATGAATGAATGCAAATAGAGCACGGCTGATAAAGAGAAATGCATATATGTATAGTGCCGTTATTATATTTTTAAGTGTTATTATGATTAATAAACTGAAGTTACAGACATGGGAAAATTCTCTATCGGTTGGAGGTCATGTTGGTTTGTTTTCGATGACGCGTCTCCATCTGAATCCCAGAGGTTTCCTCTTGTTTCAGGTTCAGCCCAAGCATCTGGCCTGCGTGGGTCTCTGCTGCTTCTACATCGCTGTGAAGACCTCCGAAGAGGAGAAGACCGTTCCTCTGGCCAGTGACCTCCTCCGGATCAGCCAGAACCGCTTCACGGTCCACGACATGATGAGGATGGAGAAGATCATTCTGGAGAAGCTCTACTGGAAGGTCAAGGCTCCGACCGCGCTGCACTTCCTCCGGTTCTTTCACGCTCGGGTTCAAGAGCAGCTGGACGCAGAAAGGTGAGCGCGTCTCAAGACTTCAGTGTCTCTTCTGCTCACGGAGGCTGCATTTATTTGATCAAAAACGTACAATTATTACAACTCAAAGCAGCTGTTTTCTGTGTTATTAAAGTGTAATTTATTTCTGTGATCAAAGCTGAATTTTCAGCATCAGTCTGCAGTGTCACATATGACTACATTACAATATACATTTATCAGAATGCGTACATTATTATTTATGGACTTAAAAAGATGCAAACAATCAGAATATTGTACCTGATGGGGAGTGCACAATGTAAACATGAAGCATATGTCATTACCTATATTGTACCGTGGTGCTGTTATGGAGGCCCTTCATAATACAGAGGTCAACTTCTGCTCTGCCTATAGCTAGCAACGGCCCGATAGCATGCAGTGTTTAATAAACCGCCGTTTCCTAAATTCTACTGAGGTGTAATTCACTGCAGTCTCGTATCGTGATGCATATCGTATCGTGGCCTCTGTATCATGATTCGTATTGTGTCCGCTGTATCGTATCGTGATGCATATCGTATCGTGGCCGCTGTATCATGCATATCGTATCGTGGCCTCTGTATCGTATCGTGATGCATATCGTATCGTGCCTCTGTATCATGATTCGTATCGTGGCCGCTGTAACGTATCGTGGCCGCTGTATCGTATCGATGCGTATCGTGGCCTCTGTATTATGATGCGTGTGCCTCTGTATCGTATCGTGGCCTCTGTATCGTGATGCGTATTGTATCGTGACTTTTCTGGCGATACACAAGTAAAGCATCTTTACATTACATTTTAGCACTTCATCTGCAACTTGCTTTATTTCAGTTAAAGCATCACTTCTAATTTATTGTAATAAACGATCAATGTTGAAAACAGTCGTGCTGCCAAATATTTTTGTGGAAACTGATGCGTTTTATTTTTCAGGATTCACAGAAGAATAGCAAGTTCAAAAGAACCGCATTTATTTGTAATGGAAACCTTTTGAAATATGCATTTACTATCATTATTGATCCAATTTAATGTGTCCTTGTTAAATAAAGGCATTTAAAAACCACATTTATTAATTTAGCAGATGCTTTTATCCAAAGCGACTTACAGTGCATTCAGGCTATACATTTGTTTTTGTCAGTATGTGTGTTCCCTGGAATTGAAAATAAGCGTAAGCTGGTTTAAACGGTGCAATAGGTTTGCTCTGAAATGATAAGTGGTAATGTTTGTTTTCAGTAAGTGGATTCTGAACATCGAGAGGCTGGAGGCTCAGTTGAAGGCTTGCCATTGCTGCTTTACTTTCACTAAAATCAAGGTAAGCTGTTCGGATCCTTCTGCACTTCTTCAGTTTGTAATCGGTCGACGTGTGTTTGACTCTGGAGTGATCTGTCTCTGCAGCCGTCGCTGCTGGCGTTTGGCGCTCATGGCGCTGGAGACTGAAGATCAGCACGAGTATGAGCCGGTCCCTGCGCTCAGAGAAGCTCTGGATGCTCTTCAGCAGAGTTTGACTGTGAGTCTCCTGCACAATCTACAAAGATGTACTAGTTTGTCAAATGTGATGCAGAGCCGAGTTAACTATGAACCTGTGCATAGAATAATATGAACTTGAAGTTGCAATGAAGCCGAAGTAGCAACAGATCTTTTCTTCTGTAGTGTAATGTACATGCAAGTTACTGATTGGGTGTTAATGTGCACTCAAATGAAGTCCGAGGCAGTTTTAAGGGGACTGAATGATTAGAGAAGTCCTACATCAATTAGTGCTGATTTCCGTGACATGAAAAATGCAGATGGAATCACTTAATCTAGTCATAAAAATGAAATTTACTGTATATCATGAAATAGAATTAGTCATTTTGAAAACATTAATCAAAAGTATGTCGGTGCACTTAAATCAGATCATGATATGGACCATACTAAAACATTATTTTTAAGAAATAATCGCAATATTTGTTCCACATTTTAATTTTAACTAGTGCTGTCAAACGATTAATCGCATCCAAAATAAGCTTTTGTTTACATAATGTGTGTATTAAGTGTATAATGCATGTGAAAAATGTTATTGGTGTATTAAATATTTATATATACATGTAACTATTTTCTAAATATATATTTGTGTTATTTGTATATACAATGTACGGTGTATATTTATGTAAACAAACTTATTTTGCATGACATTAATCGTTTGACATTACTAGTTAAGCATAAACTCCTGTTGCGCAGCAAAATTAATTTAATTTGATTAAATTGGCTTTATGCCTTCACTTGATTACCAGAAAAAACAATTCACAGAATCCTAAAAATGTGTGTTGTGTAATAAACTGTCATTAAATTGTTAATCACTTCTATATAACCATTACAATTATAAAAAAAAAAACTGAATCTTCAAATAAAATGGAATTTGGGGGAAAAATCAAACCGATGTCATAGCGCCCTAATAAATCTTTTGTTTGACTGGAATATCCCGTTATAATATTGATTAAACATGATGATCTTTAAAAACCACAATGAACCATTGAGTAAGACCAATAACATGCATTAACCAAGCTTAATATTTAATTTAATGCTGACATTAAAACTACTCCCGGGTTGTGATATTTATACTAGAAAACAAGACCAAGATGCTAAAGAAAATATTTTTTTGCAGTGTGAACGTTTGCGTTTTTTTTCTTCGTGTTGATTGTGTTTGCTGCTGTGTTTCAGGTTAAAGCTGGAGACCTGGTTTGCGTGCGGGAGCTTGTGGCTAAATGTCTCTCCGAGTACGCCTCCACTAAGTGCCTGAAGCCGAACGGCCAGAGACTGCGCTGGATGATTTCAGGCCGAACCGCCAGACAGCTGAAGCACAGCTACTACAAGATCGCCCATCTACCCACGATCCCTGAATACGCTTGTTAAGACATTAGTGTTGAGCGCCTATAACAAAAACCACTCTATTCAGTCGTGCGACCGCTTTAATGCGTGCGTCCGTGTTCTTATAGGCACCCAACACTAATTAATTTCTTTAACACCTGCCATGATTGTAATTATTTAACTCTCTTGATTGCTAGTCAAGGGTGAGTTTGAGCAAGTAAGGCTTGCACGTGTACAATGTTCATTTGAATCGGCGCCGAGCGCGCTGGTTGTTTGAAGCACTGAAGTATAGAACCGCCTAGGTCCTCAGTCCACCGTGTGGAAGAGGAGGGAGAAGGGTTTTGAGATTCAAGACAACAACAGAACCAAGAGATCAGGCCCAAAGCCCTTAACTCCCACCCTAGGTTGTCAGCTGTCCTAATGCACACTCCTACCCAAGGTGATGAAACAAGATTTTTCTTTATATGGAAACAGGCGCAGGTTTTAACTAGATTTAATAATGCTCTAATAGGAAGATAAAATAACTAATTACTAAACTGACCAGGCTGAAGCTCATTACATCTGGTTATCGCTATAGCCTTCTGTAACTGAGCGTTTGTTTTATACCTGGTATAAATCCAGCTCTAACGCTAAAATGTGAGTGGTACAAATAAATCTGATTTAATTTGAGACTCCCTGTTTTGGATGTAATCTGGAAGTTCTGCAAAGTGATGTAGTTGGACCTTTCAATAAAACCTATTGGAATGTAAAACACGTGTTTGTTTGTGGTGTTTGAGACCTTTAATACGTGCTTGAATTACATCATTGATTGGTATTGAGAGGATAAGCTGAGCAAACCGTCTTCTGGGGTGGAAAAAAACCTTAAACCCACTTGAAGACGCGACTGTGATATATTACAGGCTTTGCAGCAATAGCCCGACTCTGAAGCGCTTCCTATATCAGACGCACCGAGTCTCCAGAGGAAGAAACACTATATATTCTCCTGCTGCAAGACAGTAAGACTTCATCCAGCGCTGGAATGAAAGCAGTCTTATTTCTGCAGGCTGGAGAAATCTGGTCCACCGCCGTGAAAGTTCCCCGAGATCTCCGCGCCGCTGAAGTCGAACCCAGGGTTCTGTTGGAAACAGGACGGGGGGGTAATTAAATATAACCAAGTAATGACAATGAATCACACAAGGTATATGTGACTGATGGCATTATTTATTTTCATATCTCTATATATAGATATATATTTTATACTTCATATCACAAATTATTTTGGTCATGATTAGATAGATAAGGGACATACACTACTGATAAAAGGTTTGGGCTCAGTAAGATTTATATATATATATATATGTTTATACACATTCATGCAATATCATATTATTGATAAATTGTTAAAAGTATGAATAGATTTTAGTCATGACATTACCAGGAAACTAAATAGCACGTTGCACAAAACGGAAAAAAGCGATTTATGTGCTGCATGTACGTATAATAATAATGATAAGTAATGCAGAACTGCTATAATATTGAAATATAACCTAAAGTTAGATACCGAAGGGTGTTTACGACCACATCATTGCTCAATAAATATATATATATCCTTTAGTAATACATAAAAGGTGACAAAAAGGTCCCGCACACTATCTATGCAATAGATTTTTAAATAAAAAAATCCTGATGGTCATGTCGACCGAAATATTAATAAATAATTGATATCTTTAGCATAGATAGTGTGCGGGACCTTTTTGACCGAGCTGGTCTTTGCCTCCTACGCACCTATCTATTACCGTCAGGTGTGCAGTTTAATTGATAATCGATTTATTTACTTTAATACTTTTGAGGAAAAGAAAGTTCAGAAGAACCACGTTTAAAATAGCAATCTTTTGTAACATTATCAAATATTTATATTTCATATAAACACTGTTCGTTTGATCTTTCTGCTCCTAAAGTATCCTGAAAAAATGCATCACGGTTTCCACAATTATTAATCAACTCGACTGTTTCCAACATGGTTAATAATCAGAAATGTTTCTTGACTAGTCAAATCAGCATATTATTATGATTTCTGAAGATCATGTGACACTGAAGACTGCAGTAATGATGCTGAAAATACAGCTTTGATCACAGAAATAAATTACACTTTAATATATATTAACCTAGAAATCTGTTATTTTAAATTGTAATAATATATCACAATATTACTGTATTTTTAATCAAATAAATGCAGCTTTTGTAAACACAAGACTTCCAATCGTGTGCATGCGAGTTAGTAATTTCATGCAGCTGGAGGCCTTCGGGTGTCTGCAGCGGGGGGTTAATAACGCCTCGGCGCACCTCTCTCTGAAACCTCTCCAGCGTCAGCTTCTTCTGCATCTGATCCTGAACCCACGGATCCGCCGTGAACTCGTCCTCCAGCAGAGACCGCCAGCAGTTCCCAGCCTCCCGGCTCGACTTCATCAGGACGATCCGGATCAGCGTTCTGTCCTCTGAACGGCACGAGATCAAGGGTTTCTAAAGATCCATGCACTATCTACTTCATGAACTCGTTCCAGTCTCACCTAACGTCCACGTGGCTTCATCGCTGACTGTGCATCCAAACAGCTTCCCCTGTGAGAGGAGTTATACATTGAGAGAGTGCATTAGCTCCACATGTCTACGCATGACCGTAAGCTCAAATCTGATCATGCATTGTGTTTATATATGACAGGAATATCATAACCTAACATCAAAACAGTCCTTCAGAGTAACGGGTCAGCTGTTAAACAAGTCTTACAAATAATATAGTCCTACTCATGTTCAGTTAAAGTAAACCTCCTCTACCTGCTTGCCAAAATATCAATATTCAGCACATTTATGGATTTATTTTTATCAATTGTACACTTTATTTTTGTGTAATTGGAACTAATGACAGATCTGTTCTTCCATAAAGTAACTAAAACAGAAATTCAAATGAATAAAAACATTATAAGGTACTAACTATATAGGATTTCCAATAATAATTTAAAATAAGAGATATTCCTATTCAACTCATTCTTAAAATATTAATAGTTTATAATTCATATTGACCCCCAAATCTCATATATCACATTCAATATTTATAATATAAAAATACACTAACAGTACACTTGTCAAATTTTGGAAATATTATGATTTGTACTTTATTATGATTTATTTTAAGTCTCTCCAATGCTGCATTTATTTGATTTAAATATTGTGAAATATTATTTCAACTTAAAATAAGTTAATATGGTAAACTGTAATTTATTTCTGTGATCAAATCTGTATTTTCAGCATCATTACTGCAGTCTTCAGTGTCACATGATCTTCAGAAATCATAATAATATGCTGATTTGAAACATTCTGTTAACAAAATGTTAATAATAATAATAAGCCTTGGTGAGCATAAGAGACTTTAAAAAAAGTATAATAATGTTTTCAAACTTGACAAGTAGAAAACTATATGAATGTTTGTTTTTGACAAGGTTTACATAAAATGTGTCATAAAAGAATACAAAATTAAAAACATAATTATGCAAAATCTTTAATAACATATTTTTTAAAAAACTACGTGCAAAGTCTGGTTAATATATGATTAGTAGAAGTGGAGATTTCTGCTCAGAAATTAAATTATAAGTTCTGTTTTCATTAATATTTTAGAGAACACAATATTTGAAAAGCATATTTTCATTAATGTTAGAAGATTGCAACGTAATTTTAAATGTTAATTATGTGCACGTAGTGTATTATATATAGTCAAGTTTCCCTTAATACAGTTTTACACCAGAAATTAATATGGACAACACCAGTGTTGGGCAGCAACTTAGTTACTGTAATAATAAAATATAATTTTTGCAGTAACTAGTAGTGTAACGAATTACTAATAAGATTTCAGTAATAATATTACAGTTAGCATCCATAAACAGCTTAGTTGATTTTGATGCCTCGACCCCGCTGATTTAAAATCCAACAATCAAATAATTCATAGATTTATGATCATAATTTTCACGACATGCACGTGATGTCCTCAGTGCAGCAGACGAGCTCGGAATATGGATAGATATAAATATTGCATTATATTGATTTTGTCAAGAAAAAAGATGATCTGAACACTGTTGTGTATTACTTTACTCGGGCCTTACATCCCTCTGATCAGCATGTGCGACATTATATTACTATAATTACATATATTTTTGGAAATCATGTGATTTGATAAAACAAATATAATCGTATATATGAGTAAAGGAGAAATTACAATTAGCTTCAAGCTACACATGATAATTAATGAGACTAATATCACACTTCTACTTGAATATCACTATTAATCATTGAGTGTTTGTAATAACTAATAATGTGGATTCTGGTCAAATGATGAGGCATAAATATGTTATTAGTAACATTTATGTGGAAGATACACAGTTACAGCTTCTGTGCGGCGTGAAGAAACTAATGTAACTAGTAGTGTAACTAATTACTGTCGACAGAAAGTAATAAGTAACAATATTACTGAACTAGTAATGAGTGATATATTACATTCTGTGAGTAACTAGCCAACACTGGTCACCAACACGTGCATTTCTCCACAAGAAGTGAGTCTAATCTCTCACAAACTCAAACAAAGCAGCCCTGTCTGGATCTTAAACACTCAGCACAGATGCACACCTTGAAGATCTGCAGGTCTTTGACTCGCAGCTCGATCTGTTTGCTGCAGATGTCACACTTGATGTCTTTGGCTGAGGTTCCTGGAGGAACATGGACTTCGATGAAGACCTCCTCCATGGTCTGGGACCACGAGCCCCAGGCTGTTTTACACGAGATCTCACCGCTCCTCTCCTCAAAATACACCGACATACTGCTCACATCAGACGCGATAACAGCAGTTATTACAGTCACTCAGAGCAGAATCTGCGTCATATATTCTGGTGATATCGAAATGTGTTCTTCTGCAGCCGAAGGCCGTGGGGCTTGACGGAGGAAGCGCGCCATCTAGTGTATCGGAAACAAGAGCTAATTAATACAAAAAATTCAATTATATAAGAAAAAACGTATTGTTAGCGTCTCATCGTCGTTTATTTTGAGTAAAATACTGAGCACTGATACTTATTTTACTCTTAAAGCTTCTACTAAGAGAAGTAATCGGTTACATCATAAACAAACAGGCTAGCAGCAACAAGACTAGCGCTGCAACATATTACAATATGAATGTGTTTATCAGTGCATATTAGCTCCATATATATGTAATAATTGAGTCACAATATGTTACACATATTTATGACACTATACCTTGTGCTATATTGCCCTGGCAATACGTTTATTTTAACCCTACCCTGTTGAAAACAAACAAACAGCATATGCTGGTTAGGTATTGTTTTGGAGCATGGCTGCTGGTTTGAGCTGGTTTAAGCTGGTCTTGAGCATGCGCTCCTTGCTTAGGACCAGCTTAAACCAGCAGTCATGCTATACCTAACCAGCATATGCAGTTTTTTTCCCAACAGGGTAATTATTAAAGAAAAAGTATTATTGTAAATACTACGTGTTTTTGAACCATACTATATTAAAGTGTATTATACTGTAAACAAGCTACAGATAGTACAACATGCTGCGGCTAGAGTCCTTACCAGGTCAAGAAAATATGATCATATTACTCCAATGTTACAGTCTCTGCACTGGATACCTATTAAGTTCTGTATCAGTTACAAAATATTATTACTTGCCTATAAGGCCCTAAATGATTTAGCTCCTGCGTACCTAACTAATCTTCTATCACGCTACAATCCAACCCGTTCCCTAAGGTCGCAAAACTCTGGACTCTTGGTAGTACCTAGGATAGCAAAGTCCACTAAAGGAGGTAGAACTTTTTCATATCTGGCTCCTAAACTCTGGAATAGCCTTCCTGATAACGTTCGGGGTTCAGACACACTCTCTCTGTTTAAATCTAGATTAAAGACGCATCTCTTTAGCCAAGCATTCATATAATGCATCTCACAATCTTGTACTGCAGTAACGTCTGATCAAACGCACATTATTATGCTTTAGCTTGGGTTGAACTGATAATTTTAGCTTGGATGGAACAACAGCTATGCTAAGTATGTCTCTATGTGTTTCTCTGTTTCTGGATTAACATCCCATAATTACACAAGCTTCAGTCTGGATCCAACCCTTAAATGATCTGAGATGACCGAACACCTGAGAAGAGATGATGCCAACCTCTAAGACAATATACAGAATTAACCACATTTGCCATAAGTTAAATATCTTAAGTTTCTACAATATATAAATCTCTTGTAGAGACTTTAATTTCCAGTAAAGCTGCTTTGCAACGACTGTATCGTACAAATAATCTTTAATTGAATTGAATACTGTATATATTATAGTAATTTACAACACTTTGTTAATGAATGCTACAGCATACTGTAGTATCAACTATAGTGAACTGATAAACTCTATACTGTAGTATACTTCAGTTTTTACTACAGTGTATTGTAGTATTCCCTATAGTGGTACAACACTTAGTACAGTATTGGGTAAAGTCATTTGTTTATATTACTTTTACTTTTTTACTTTTTAGTCATTTAGCAGACGCTTTTATCCAAAACGACTTACAAATAAGAAAAAGTAACTAAAACTATAAGTTAAAACTCTATAAATACTATATATACACACACATTTAAGAAAATAGAAATTAAATAAAATGACAAATGCATACAACAAATTTCAAAACTAAACATAATGAAAACAAAAAATAAAGCTAAAAACATAGTATGAGTATAAAAATGATTCTAACATGTAAGCCAAACACCCATATATAATATATATATTACTATAGTTCTTATATTACCACAGAGACAAACAAATTAAGTATTTACTATTAATTACTATAGTATAGTATGGTTCAACAAGGCAACTATTACACGATGAATGTATATGACACACAATTAAACACTTTTGGAAGGACTAGTTTGCTAGTTTATATATATATATATATATGAAAATTTTAGTGCAAAGCATAAAAAAACATTCACAGTAAGCCCCAATAAATCATCCATCATCTCCCCTCAAATTAAATAGAGTTATTATAAAATAAATACACAAATAGCAAATCACAAAATGTAATAAATAGAAGAAAATTCAGAGAATGAAAAGTACTTTATAATATACCATTAAAAAACGTACAAAAACATATAGATCAAGTACAGAGTGTTGTATTAAGACTTCTTTCATCCAAGCCAAGTACAAGCCCGGCTTCAATCTTTCGGAGGTCTCTTAAATAATGGAAAAGATCCTGTAAAATAGAAAGGGCCGCAGAGAAAGAGACTAGTTTGCTAGTTGATGTGTAGTTCTCTGGATGATACTCTTTAACCTGTTGCTAAAATAGCAGGTGGATTTTACCAATCCCTTAATTTGATTATCCTGAAAGCAGTCATTGCTCTTCATGTGCTTCAGCTCTTCTGTGAGCCGTTCTTACATCCCGAACACATTATGACCTGACGGCTTTATTGTATTTATATTTATATCACAGAAATGGCTCTTCTTTTGGCCTTGTTATGTCTCACAAGGTGAGTTAATGGACTAGGCATAAACGAGTTAACTTTAATGCCTAATTTAACCTGACTTGGGTCTAAATTCACTGAAAGGACTAATCGAGGTGGTGATTTCTCTCCGTGTAGTGCTGCAGATGTGTTAGGAAAGCAAAAGATCAATTCAGAAAATATAACACGGATTCTGGACGGACTTCTTGAGGGTTATGACAATCGCCTGCGTCCGGGATCTGGAGGTAAGCACAGGCCTTAGAAATAAATGATTTAGTAGAAAGATATTTTATACATTACGTGGAGCAAAGATAAGACGTCCCATTTAGGTGTTTGCATCAAAAAAGTTAAATTTCTAAAACTTTTGTGAAAATCAAATGTCAAAATATGGTGATTTAATTATACACACAAATCTCGCATATTACGTAAAATGCAAGAAAAGTGTCTAAATAATTCTAATAACTTTTGTGAAAATAAAATGTCAAAATATGCGTGAAATACTGTTCTGTTATTATTTAGCGTAACATTTATTTATGTAAAAATAAAATGAAACACGTTTTTACAGGCACTACTTATTATTTTCAGCATATAAACATACAATACTGACGTATCTGTATGAATATTGAAGTCTTATTAAAACATATCAAAAAATAATATGAGTAACATTTAGACCATACTAAATTTGTATTATATTTTAAATGCTTAAATAAACATTGCTGCTATAAAACAATGATTGTAAAAACCATAGTATTTGTATTTGAAAAATGGATAGTGGCAAAGATTGTAAAATTGCATTTTAAAATTATGACAATTAATAAGTATTTTAGGGCTGAACTGTGATCCGTAAATAGTCTTGTAATGTCATTTAGTTATAAATATGCATGTCAAGATTTTTTGTTATATGAACTATTGTTACACTAAATTAAATTTTCTGTAAATCATGGTAAAAATGCATGATAGTTATTATTTTTTTGCTCAGAAAAATTAAACAGAACGCATTATACTGTATTCATTTTTTTTAAAGCTGTATTAAACGTTATTGTTTTGATGTGTCTTTGACCCATGTATTTCACTTCATGTTGCTGTAACACTATAATATACTCACATTTCTGCATGTTGTATATGTAATCTGTAATTAACTTTGCAGTCTCTGTAACCGAGGTCAAAACAGACATATTTGTCACAAGTTTTGGACCAGTATCTGATGTTAAGATGGTAAGAAAACACAGCACCCAACTTTTAGAAACTTAATTTCTTGTGTTTTATTAATATACAAAGTTAATGTATTCATCGTGCTTCGTGTCTTGTGGCTAAAGTACTTTCTAAGAAGATAATAAGCAGATCTTTCAAAGTCAAACTAATATGTGAAGCCACACCAAGCTTAAAAAACTCAAATGATGAATTCATATCAGTTGTATGATCATATCAATGAGTCACAGAAAGAAATGGTTCTGTCTCTCAGGAGTTCACCATGGATATGTTTTTCCGTCAAATGTGGTTTGACGAGAGGTTAGCCTTTCAGGGGCCCGTTGAAATCTTGCCTTTGAACAACCGCATGGTGGACAAGATCTGGACCCCCGACACGTTCTTTCGCAATGCAAGGACGTCCCGCGCACACAACATGACGTCTCCCAACAAGCTGTTTCGAATCATGCAAAACGGAACGGTCTTCTACACCATGAGGTAAAACAATCAGACGAGGAGGAGAAAAACCCTTCCCTCGGAAATCTGTTCAGTGTAAATGTGAATGTTTGTATTAAGACACATAAACCCTGGAGCACAAAACCAGTCATAAGGGTCAGCTTTTGGAAATTGAGATGTATGCATCATCTGAAAACTGAATAAATAATCTTGTTATGATAGGACAATATTTGAAAATCTGGAATCTGAGGGTGCAAAAAAAATCTAAATATTGAGAAAATCATCTTTAAAGTTGTTCAAATTAAGTTCTTAGTAATGCATATTACTAATCAAAAATTAAGTTTTGATATATTTACGATACAAAATATCTTCATGGAACATGATCTTAATATCCTAATGATTTTTTGGCATACAAGATAAATCAATAATTTTGACCCATACAATGTATTGTTGTCTATTGCTACAAATATACCTGTGCTGCTTATGACTGCTTTTGTGCTCCAGGGTCACATATTATAATATGCAATAATGTGGGTGATGTAATAAAAGCTTGTTTTCTCTCTATTCCAGGCTGACTGTAAGTGCAATATGTCCAATGCTGTTGATGGACTTTCCTATGGATGGCCACACATGTCCTCTCCTGTTTGGAAGCTGTAAGATCCGTCTGTCTGTTTCCCATCCATCCTTCCATCCGGCGTTCTTCAGCTGCTTTCTCTCTTACACCTTCAGATGCTTACACTAATCGTGAAATAGTCTACGTGTGGAGGAAGGGTCTTCAAGCATCTGTGGACTTTCCTCCAGAATCATCAAGCTTACTTCAGTATGATCTTGTGGGCCAGACCTTGTTCAGCGAAACATATAAATTCAGCACAGGTGTGTTGTGTTTTCATTTATGTCTCATATTACAGATGCAGCATGCCAGATGTCTTGTACTATTACTAGTACGGGTGTGCGATATTTATCTTCTGCGATAATATCGTAGTCGTTGTGAGCTGATATTATGGAGTCATTCACTTTGCAAAAAAGAGTCCAAAAGCATTCACCGTGATGAAGTCTATGAGAATGCAATTAAATTGACCCGATAATTCGAGTTATGAAAGAAAAAAATGAATGGGCTAACACTGAAATTTCTATATATTACAAGCAAGAGTGCAGTTTTCCTGAATATTAGCATGTGAATGTGATATTACATGATATTGAGTGAGTTATTACATTTTTTTAGACACAATATTGTCTTTTTTTATGTTTCGCCAACGGAAATATGTCTAAACCAAGCCGGAGCGGGACATTTGTGCATCTCAGAGCAACACCGCCGTGTTTCGCTTCTGAATGAATCTGTTTTTGAACGAATCATTTGAGTCAATGATTCAATGATCCGTTCATAAATTCCGTTTCTGAATGAATCATCTGCTTTGAATGAGTCATTTGAATGAACGATTCAGTGAATCGCTCAGTAAGACAGGTGCTGCGTCCCAATTCGCCTTCTTATACTATGCCCTAAAAGTTATGTCCTCTTTTTATGAAGAAAAAGTACATACTTTTGAGTATGTAACAGAATAGTAGGCACGCTTTGGGACATAATACTTCATCATAGCTGCTTTTTTAACGGACGCTGTGTTGCTTAGTTACATCCTATAACTGTTTAAACTGGCCTGTCAATCATCTTATTACAGCTAATATCATCCACATTTCGTTTAATTTGATTTCCTACCGTATTGGAGAGAAATAAAGAAGCACATTGCGGGTCTTTAATGCTGAGAACTCTGCTCATGTGTTTGCATAATGACGCATTTCAAAGTTAATGACCAAACATATCATTATAAAAATTCACAGAGTTTCTGCAGATTAAATATAACGTGGATAACATTAAATTAATATATTTTAAATCAGGTTAGACATTGATTATTGATCACTCAAATCCCTTTCTCTCCCTGTCCGCTGGTCTCGCATACCCGCCATGTTTGTAGTCTTTTAACACTTTTTATGCGTGTTTGTAGTTCTAATCGAATCCCCTTCTTATTAGCCGTTAGCGTGTGCATCGGTCCACACTTCGAATTCTAACCGGAAGTAGTAGACCATCCGGGAATCTTTGGCATACTTTTTAAAGCATACTATTATTTGGAACATAATTCTATTTTCGAATACTGTTTAGGACGGATAGTGTGCGAATTGGGACGCAGCAAGAGACTGCTCACCTGATGTTTTATTTTTTACATCATATCTATTTATCCACGACAAGCCTAAACCGGCCCAGCTATCTTAGCACACTAAGCAAAATATTGTTTAATTATCAATATCGACCCAAAATAATTATCAATAAAACCCAAAAGCAATATCAAACACCCCTATCACTATGTTTAAATGACTTTATGTGTGTTAAGAGCTTCCCCTCCGAGAGGCAATCTAAGATGCTGAACTGATCAGGCCTAATTCATGAGGTCTGTATAAATACAATAAGCTCTGCTCGTGTCCCGCGGATGACCGGGGGGGCAGGCATAAAGCAGGGACCACCTGTCCAATCAGATCTGTGGGACACGGATCAGGCTCAAACCCAAAAGAACGATCAGTGCTTGCTTTTTCTTGTAATTAAGGACAGAAATAAAGAGCCGAAAGTCGTGTTTGGCCAGATGGGCTTGATCAGAGGATGTGTTGGATTGGTCTTCATCGGTGTCCTCCTCTAATGTCTTGGCACCGTCCAGGGCTGTACTCTGTCCAGGTGGTCCATTTCTATCTTCAGAGGAAGCTCGGCTATCATCTCATCCAGACGTACATCCCGTTGATTATGGTGGTGGTGCTGTCACAAGTGGCTTTCTGGATCAACAAGGAGTCTGTCCCGGCTCGAACAGTGGCTGGTATGAGTGGCGCTTTTAAATCAAACATCGATTTGAGAGGTCTTTAAACTAATATACAGTAACATAGTGAAATATTATTACAAAAGATGTTTCTATGTGAATGTATATTAAAATGTCATTTATTTCTGTGATCAAATCTGTATTTTCAGCATCATTACTGCAGTCTTCAGTGTCACATGATCTTCAGAAATCATAATAATATACTGATTAACTGCTCAAGAAACATTTCTGATTATTATCAATGTTGAAAACATTTGTGCTGCACAATATTAAACCGTAATGCATTTTTAAAAAGAACAGCATTTATTTGAAATATAAATCATGTTGTAGCATTATAAACGTCTTTATTGTCACTTTTGAACAATTTAATGTGTCCTTGATGGATAAAAGTATTAATTTCTTAAAATAAATAAACTTCAGTGTATGTTAAGCTATGTTTTAGTGCTTCATTAAGACATTTGAGGCACAGTTTTAACATTATTTAATTGTAAAAAGAGTAAAATTAGATTCATAATATTATTCAATATCTGCTCACCCATCATCTCAGTAAAGAGCACAGTCCTCACTCGTGACACGCCATGGCCCGTATTTATTCTATTGAATAGCATACTACTCTTACTGTTGCTGTTGCAATATATATATACATATACACACCACGAAATGTATTGGATACAAAAGAGTAGATTGCGTAGAGACAGCATCCCACAATGCAATGCGGTTATTTTGATCTTCCATTTCCAGGATGATAAATGAACCGAAAGTAATATCAGCCTCGATTTTTAATCTGTTTCTTGAATTTTTATTTGATCGTAACTGTTGCTTTTTTACAAAAAAGAAAATTAAAATGCAAGTTAACAGTTATAAGAGTTGTTTTAATTATATGTATACTGTGTGTGTGTATATACTTAGCTTATATATGTATAGTGTATATGTATATATATATTTTTTTTTATTATATTTTATAAAATTCCTTGTGCATTTTAGTACTTCATCTATAACTTATTTTCAGTTAAAACAGCATTTCCAATTTTACAGTTTTTCATCTAATTATAGATCAATCAATCAATTAATAATAATTTTATTCCGGTCCTCACAAACACATTTTCACAAATTAATTAAAAAAATTAAAATACATGGTTACCGAAAAAGGTGTAGGTGGAAGCCTTGTTTATTATGCCTACCCTTGCATTTTTAACTGAATGGGCGACACTTTTCACCAAATTAAATAACACAAAATAAACAAAAACAAACCCCAAAAATATACATCACTTTTTTTTTTACACAATACAACCACAATTTTTTTATACAGAGTCATATCATCATTTATCACCTTATTTCTATACATTTTCTTAAATTTGCAAAGTGAATCACATACTTTAAGTTCCTCTTTACCTTTATTCCATAGATGTACCCTTTAACAGATAAGCACCTACTTTTTGCATTAGTTCTTGCCCTTACTTTTTTGAACATATACAATCCTCTTAAATTATACTGACTTTCTCTTATTTTGAACAGCCTCTGTATACAATTTGTAAGTAAATTATTATAAACTTTGTACATTAACTGTAAAGAATATAAATCAACTAAATCTAAACATTTTAATGCATGTAAATTAATAAACAAATTATTTGTTGGTTCATAGATCCAATTATATATATACTTTATATTTTATTTCAGCTTTATTTCAATTACTGAAAATAATTTTTAATATTTTGCGTTTTAGTTTTACTTAAGAATAACCACACTGAAACTGTACAGACACACAATTTTTTACTGTATACAAATAATATGCCCAATTAATTAATTAGCAGTATACAGAGTATGCTGTGATTATTACAAACCAAAGTACAGTTTGCTATTTTTCCCCTTGATTATTAGATGAACCTGCCAATAGACATTTCTACACAAAACTATAATAAAAAGTGCAAAAATATCCATTTTAATATCCAAGATGATACCTGAACGCCGTTTGCTGGAATGTATAATGAGTTCACATAACCACAATATAGCAAACAACATAACTCATACCGTTTCACATGCTATTAATGTACTATACTAGTGGTCTTAAAGGGACAGTTCACCCAAAAATGAAAATCTATCATCATTTTTCCAGCCCTGTATGAGTTTCTTTCTGCGGTTGAACACAGAAGACGGTATTTTGAAGGATGTTGGTAACCGGACAGTTGCTGGCAGCCATTGACTTCTATACACATTGACGCCGTTCCTGTGGCTCAGTGGTAGAGCATTGCGTTAGCAGCGCAAAAGGTTGTGGGTTCAATTCCCAGGGAACACACATACTGACAATAAATGTATAGCACTGTAAGTCGCTTTGGATAAAAGCGTCTGCTAAATGCATAAATGTAATAAATGTCTATAGTATGGAAATACAATTCTATGGAGGTCCAGCAGCTTGGTTACCAACATTCATACTGACTTGGAACAACATGAGGGTGAGTACATTTTTGGGTGTACTGTCCCTTTAACTATTCCCTGTTTAGTTTTTGTCATGCTCTCAATGTTTCTGTGATAATTTCTCATGCAAATCTGCTCTTGCGTCTTCACATAATCTCCTGTGACCTTCAGGAATCACCACCGTGCTCACCATGACCACTCTGAGCATCAGCGCCCGCTCCTCGCTGCCCAAAGTCTCCTACGCCACCGCCATGGACTGGTTCATCGCCGTCTGCTTTGCCTTCGTGGCTTCGGCCCTCATCGAGTTTGCTGCGGTCAACTACTTTGCCACGCTCGAGGCCAACAGGAAAAAACGCCGGTTCTCCAGGGCCTCCGTTCTGGAGTCCATAGCCCAGGGCAGCGACGACGAGTCAGAGACGGTAACGATCTCCTGCAAGCCTTGCTTAATTAACACCACACTCTGGTCACATGGAGCTCCGGGTTATACGATGTGCACAACACGAGCGCTGCTCTTCACAAACCAGTGAACCAAACCGTTATTGTGATGCTGCATCTGCATATATATATATATGCACCTCCTACAGGGACGGTTAAATACCTCTAAAGACATACAGTGCTGGCCAAAAGTATTAGTACACTAGTATTCTCACCAGATAGAAATGGTGTTAAGTCAGTTATTTCTATCTTTTACTGTAGTGTGTCGGGAAATATCAGTTTACAAAGCTCCTGAGAAACTCTGCTCGTGCACCGAGGACAAACGCTGCTTTAAACACAACGATGCTCACACACAATGCTGATTTCATTTAGTTAATAGAAGTCAAACTCTATTTATGACAGCATCCTTATTTTACTGCATTTGTGCCTAACACTTGTACCAGTTCTGTATCTTTGCAGGAGGTTTCTCGAAGCGTCTCGAGACACAGTTCTTCTGGATCGAGTCTGTCTCAGTTTCTTCATGTGACTCCAGACAGACTGATGATGATCAGATCAGACTAAAACATCACTGATTAATACAATTAATGTTTGATATTTACTGACACACTACAGCAGAAGATAGAAATAACTAATTCAAACCATTTTTAGCTGGTGAGAATACTAGTGCACTAATACTTTTGATCACCACTGTATTTACACTGCAAAAAATTATTTCGTCCTTTGCATTTTTGTCTTTTTTTCTCGTATAAATATCTACAAATTCTTGAATCAGGATGCATTTACTTGACAAGTAGATATTTTGTCTTGTCTTCTGAAAAAAATTATCCACAGTTTTTGCTTAAAAGAAAAATGATCTTAATTCAAAAGTTAAACAAGATTATTTGTTTTACCCCATGGCAGATATTTGTACTTGTTTTAAGCAAAAACTTTGGATAATTTTTTTCAGAAGACAAGACATAATATCTTAAGTGATTTTACTCCTGATTTTATGAATTTGTAGATATTTATACTCGAAAACAAGTCAAAAATGCAAAGGAAGAAAATCCTGTTTTGCAGTGTTGCACAGGTGTCTAATCACAACACATGGCTGATCCTTTAATGCATGTGTTCAGTGAGGAGTCCTTCACCTGCTCTCTCGCAGTCACGTGGGAATTGTAGTTCTTATCTGTTGTGTTGAGTTGGATATGGTAATTCTCTCCCGGGACCGCTCTCACGCGGGGAGCTCAGGTTGGTGTTTTAAAAATAGCCGCCCGTATTAAAACTGCGATCCATGACTCTTGTAATCTCTCACCTGTGCTCCAGTTCTCTCCGGCATAGAGCCGGCGCCAGCCTCAGGGGTGCAGTTTAACCTCTTCATTTTATAAAGTGCAATATAATGTGCTAGAAATGTATATTGGTGAGTCTAATTAATCAATTGATATTTGGCTATTTTAAGATGATTTAGATGTTTTCGGCTGCTGAAATCCAGTCATTTTAATAGGAATCCATTCAATCTAGAGTTTTGTTAGAGCCAAGGATTTCCAAATGCAGAATTCCCATCCCAGAAAGTGCCATTGTGCATTATTATGTGTAGAGATGTATAAAGCACAGTTCACTCATAAGTCAAGCCAAGCAGTTTTTTGGGGGCAACGTGTGACAAACTTGAACCTGTTGCACATGAAATCTTTCGCCGTAATGAAATTCTCGATTGTGTGGATTTCTATTGAAATGACTGGATTTCACCTGCAAAAAAATCACTGCACAGTGATGGTGACACCTTTAAGTCTGAGTAAACTTGAGTAATTATGATCTTCAATAACTGTCTGGCTCTTTTTATTTAAAGCTGAAATGTGTTTTTTACTATCTGTAAGTGTTTTGAAAAGCATCCCGATTTCTTCTGTTTTTGTGTATATCTCATACTTAAGTCTTTCAGAAATAAAAACTAAATCTAAAATAAAACAAAGCAACCTGAGTAAATACAAAATAGTTTTTAAATGCAAAAAAAAAATCTAATTGATGACCATTTTTGAATAGCTTCTTTTTTGCTTCAATAAAAATACATAAATACATAGAATTGTATGCTTATTATTTAGTATAATAAATCAGGTTTGGGGCAAATGCATTTCCACAGCACTGTACTTTAGGGCGTAACTTATCGCACACTTTGTTCAGCACACTCAGAGTACCTATTCATGAGAAGTGTGCAGCTGAATTATTACACTGACTATGTTTCACCCGCTGGATGATAAAGCCTGTGAATAAACCCCACAGACTTACACTGAAGGCAGGCCCAGAGCTGGTTGGTGGGCTCGTGTCACATGATCAGTATCATTAAAGGGATAGCTCACTCAAAAATCACAATTCTGTCCAAAATGTACTCACTCTCTAGATTGCTTCTAAACTTAATAAATAGCAAATACATTAACTTCAGCTGTTGAACACAAAACATGATGTTTTGAAGAATGTTGTCACCAAACAGTTGACGGTAGCCATTCACTTCCATAGTATGGAAAAAATACTATAGCTATCATCAACCGATTGGTTACTAATAGTGCAGTCAAACGATTAATCACATCCAAAATAAAAGTTTTTGTTTACATAATATATATATATATATGTGTGTGCTGAGTATATTTATTATACACACACATACAGTATATATTTGGAAAATATTTACATGCATATATTTATATTATATATCAATCTATTTAATTTATAAACATAACATATTTTTCTGAAATATATGGGTGTGTATTTATATATACATAATAAATAAACTCAGCACACACACACACACACATATATATATATATATATATACAAACTTAACTCTTACAGGTTTTGAACAAGTGGACAATGAGTAAACAACGAGATTTGTCCATTTTGGGTGAACTGTCCCTTTAAACAGCTTTATTTGAATACATATGAATTGTCTATTTTTTGGCGACTGTTCGTCACACTTTTATTCAAGGGATTTTGAATCAGTTCTGTCTCTGTTATATCAGGTGGGGTTGATTGGTGTTCTTCACGGTTTGTTTTTAACACAGCCTCAGTCTGATAGCGGTGGCTTTACCCGCAGAAGACGGGTCAACTCTGTGTCCGAGCCGCCCATCTTCCTCCCGGGCTCGGACGTCCCACCCAACATGATGCTGGCAAGCACCAGTGCCATAGACACATACGCCCGCGTGCTCTTCCCTCTGGCCTTCGGGATCTTCAACCTCATCTACTGGTACATCTACCTCAGCAAGGACACCATGGAAAAGCCCAGGTCTGTGCTCTGAGAACAGAAACACACATCTACTCTTCTCTTCCTTCGCCACAGACAACCTCGTGTTCGTTCTTCAGAGGTTCTTATGGCATCGTGAAGCATCTTTCAAGCATGGGGGGGGTTTTATGCCTAGAGGTTCTAGTGCACAGAGATCTGTAACTAGTTATAAAGAGAGAAAATCCCAGACAGTGAGATTAATTTGTCAATTCTGACGTGTACCGCTCAAATGATATCTTCTAAACTAACTTTCTGAGAGGACTTCATGCAGAAACACTAGAAACAGCTGTAAAATATAGGTATGGTTACATTTCTGTTTCATTATTCATATGAATCGCTATTGTTTTATATCTTAATAATGCAAGATTAATCTAAAAATATACAAAACAGCACACATTACTTACAAATTGTAGTCCATTACACGTTACATGACAAAGATTGTAGTATAATCTGGATTATATGACTAGTCTGACTAGTACTTTTAGATGACTTTTGAGCTAACTTGTTTATCACATAGACTTGAATGGGATTAAGATATTAATAAAAACCACCAAAGAGAAAGAAAATATATTTTATTCTTTAATTATTTGTGTGGAGATGATATATAACCGCACACTCACTTGCAAATAAACTGCTTTATTTATTAAACCTTATTAAACCTGCTCCTCGTATGTGCTTGTTTGTTTTATTCTTTAATTATTTGTGCATTAAATATTATATTACAGCATGGTTTCTCAAACTGGGGTTCATGAAAAAGCTGTGTACATGACAAGCTAATAATTAACGAATCCCAAAAATATGAAAAGCTTGGGAATCCCTACATTACATTAATAATCATGAAAACATGACATTATAAGTCTTCCAGGTTTTAAATATTGTGTCCGGACGGCTAATATTAATAATTAGTGAAGGTCACTGGATATGATGAAGATGTAGTATTTCACTGCTATGTGTTTAGTAACGTGCATAATTATTATTAGTCTTGATTTTATAAGTGGAAGATTAATTTAGAAAGAAATTTAAACAGACAAAATAAGACTTGGACTGAATTAACAAATTAAGAATAATAATTTGTCACTGTGTGAATAATATGCAATCATGTAATCCATAAAAAATAACTTTAATCTGATTATGAGTATTTTAAAATGTAATGTAATCTAATTACAAGTACTTAATATTTGGAATCTGATTACATAATCCAATAATGCTTAAAATCACAATGAAACCAAAATTGGAAACTCTGCTAATATTGCAGTGTTTATTATAATTTTTTATATAATTTTACAGACGCATAAAATGTATTACCTCACTTACAAAATGAGACATTATGTCTGATAACATCGCAGTGTTTATTATAAATAATATTATAGAATTATTTTAAACTTTTGCATCTCAGCAGAAAAAAGACTAACTTGTCTGACTATCTATTCATATAAATTGTAGGATAAACGCATGAGACAAAATTTATAATATACTCCGTCATGTCTCACGATCTTAAAAAAATAGCAATATGTTTATTATTATAGGCCGTCATATAAATATCCAGGCGTTGTATTGCGCCTGATTTCTCCTGAATGGGAAACGGCGTGTTTTTCATATTTATTCCTGCTCTGGATCTTATCTCGTCATCCCAGCGCCTCAGAATGTAGATGTATGAGTGTGTATGACGACACACACTGGAGGCTGTAAATACATGAGTGATTTCTGAACCCAAACAGCCGCGGGACTCGAGCAGGTGAACACAGGAGAGATGATGACTCTGAGGTTAGAGCCCCATCCAAGATTCATCAGGGCCAACTCTGAAATAAATCTGCTATATATCTCCTTTCTTCTCCAAATCCTCGAATCATCTGATTTGTTCAAAGGCATCATGAAGTCACATTTAATCCCAGATTTCCCTCGATGCCGAAGGCGTGAGATTTACCGAATCAACACATGCTCTCAAAATAGAGTCCCGTATCAAACTCGAACGCTAAAGTTTCAGTATGTGTTCTCCTGAGGGGAGCTAAAGGCAGTCATTTGAGGCCTTTTGCACTGTAGGGCCTGAAATATAAGATGCAATCGAGCCATTAGCACACGGAAAAATGATTTTCATCAAACATTAATCATTGACGTTAGGATACAGGCGATGCATGTCATCTCTGCTGATCTTGCATTTGTCTTTCATTGTGTTTTATCTCCACAGGGAGACCGAGTGAGTTTCTCCTGAGACCGTGTACTCGACTTTCCTTTGGACCTCTGTCTCTCACTTTCATCATCTAGCATCTTCATCCCTGATGGAGCACGAGGCCGTCTAACACTATGTAGTGTGTGTGTGTGTGTGTGTGTGTGTGTGTGTGTGTGTGTGTGATGACATAATCTGCAGCTCTAACTGGTGATGCAACATTCACCCAATGCTTTCAGTGGCCTGCCCTCTACAGAGACACGGCTCGCACTGCACTAGATCAAAAGCACCGGGTTTATCCTGACAGCTTCAAAGATTTCGGCTTGGAAATAGAGTGCATCCATGAGCTGGACTTGTGCGAACACATTGACGCGAGCACGTTTGCAGACGCGGTGGCACTGTAGCAGAGGGATGGAGTAAATCTCAGCGGATGTTTAATATGTATTCTCAGCTCACGGTCTGTTTGATGTTCTCTGATGTTTCTCAGTGCATCTCGGCTCTCTCTCTCTCTGTTGGGAGAGCATGCACATGCACAGGATTGCATGAATGCATACAACTCACAAGACTATTGTACTTAACATAATAAATGGTTTTAAAACCCGTTTGGAGGAGACAATGTGGCACTGAAGAATAGACGGGAAGGTGCTAATGTAATAATCTCAGGAATTAAGAACTTATACTTGCATTATGTACTTGAATAATGCGTGCATGAATTAGCATTTCTCACCTAATTAAGATGTTTTTAGTTTATGTGTGTTATTTGTCTGATGGTCAACTCATGCAATGCACTACACATGTCATGTTTAACCCGCATGTTGTGCTAGTATCACTTGGAGAGTATGTTTTCTGAAAATAGTTAATGATATTGCATTGGACTAAAACTTACTGACTTTGCTCACACAGGGTATAACAAACAAAATAATTAATATAAATACAATTACATGTGTGTGTCTGTGTGTGTGTGTGTGTGTGTGTGTGTGTGTGTGTGTGTGTGTGTCTGTGTGTGTGTGTGTGTGTGTGTGTGTGTGCTGTGTGTGTGTGTGTGTGTGTGTCTGTGTGTGTGTGTGTGTGTGTGTCTGTGTGTGTGTGTGTGTGTGTGTGTCTGTGTGTGTGTGTGTGTGTGTGTGTGTGTGTGTGTGTGTGTGTGTGTGTGTGTGTGTGTGTGTGTGTGTATTTTACCCACCTTGTTACACATGTGCTGTTCCTGGTCAAAAATGACCGGCCTACAAAAAAATTGTTTTTAATTCTCTCATAATGCTATATTTTTTTTCTAAATCTCGGGTTAAACTTTTCATGAACTTGTTTTATTTCAATTAGCAAAGGTTTTGTATTTCTTTTTGGAAGTGATTGATCGTAGACCGCATTGATCGGAGTTCATGCACCTTTTGAGTGAACACTGCCGAAATGATCCCCAAATACAGCCGAGGCCAAACCAAACAGAGCTGCATCACATTAACAGCATAATGAGAGAAGCAATTATAAAGGCCGAGCATTTATGACCCAGAATATAGGAAAAGGACTTTCAGTACAGCATTGAAAGGGTTAAAGTGATTAGGTAACACTTTATTTTAAGGTGTCTTTACACATGTTACATGTACTTACTATTATAATAACAATAAATTATGCATAAACACAGTCAAGCCAAAATGAATCATACATCAGATATCATTGTTGTTTTTTTTACTAGTGGGTGCAGGACACAATATTTCACGAGGACATATTACTGACAAATCCAAAAATTCTTCATACAGTTTGGGCTCAAAAATATTCATACACTTTGACCTGACCATGTTTGGCTTAAGTGTTTAAGGGCACCATCCCAGTTGCTAAAAAACAAACAAAAAAACAACGTGATGCGCCATTCCCGCGCTCGACCGGTGTTTGCGGCTGAAGCAGATGATCATAATTGATGGACAACTATGCCCCCCCCCTCAGAGCCTGACATACATCAGCAGTCCAGCGAGAAAAGAAAAGAAAAAGATGAAAACTAAGCCCGCACGTCACTTTCAGGTAGGCTACATTCATAATGAAAGAAGTATATATATAAGACAATATTTTTTTGTGCTTATAAAAATAGGGAGGCTAAATGCTACAGCCTCTAGCGTCAGTCGCCAGAGCGCCTCTTTTTGAGGTCAGGAGAGTGAGGTTTACACACAGCCCTTACTGGCATACATCCGTTACATGAGCTCCAGAAATACCGTTTAAGATGAAGATCAGAACGCGACAGACACACGCTGCATTAGTGCTGGGAATATAACACTGACTGCAAGAACAGCAAATACAACACGCTTAAAAAAGACCAACAACAAGCTCCTAATGAACCCTTCACGTCTCTGTGTGTTATCTGATCACGAGCTGCTCTAATGATTCGCAATCGCGGTCCGAAACTCAACTGACTCAAATGATTCGATTCAAATGCGCGCTCCGCGGTCCCGAACTGACTCCGCGAAACTGACTCAAATGATTCGCGCTCCGCGGTCCCGAACTGACTCAAATGATTCGCGCTCCGCGGTCCCGAACTGACTCAAATGATTCGCGCTCCGCGGTCCCGAACTGACTCAAATGATTCGCGCTCCGCGGTCCCGAACTGACTCAAATGATTCACGCTCCGCGGTCCCGAACTGACTCAAATGATTCGCGCTCCGCGGTCCCGAACTGACTCAAATGATTCGCGCCGCGGTCCCGAACTGACTCAAATGATTCGCGCTCCGCGGTCCCGAACTGACTCAAATGATTCGCGCTCCGCGGTCCCGAACTGACTCAAATGATTCGCGCGCGCTCCGCGGTCCCGAACTGACTCAAATGATTCAACTCCGCGGTCCCGAACTGACTCAAATGATTCGCGCTCCGCGGTCCCGAACTGACTCAAATGATTCGCGCTCCGCGGTCCCGAACTGACTCAAATGATTCGCGCTCCGCGGTCCCGAACTGACTCAAATGATTCGCGCTCCGCGGTCCCGAACTGACTCAAATGATTCGCGCTCCGCGGTCCCGAACTGACTCAAATGATTCACGCGCTCCGCGGTCCCGAACTGACTCAAATGATTCGCGCTCCGCGGTCCCGAACTGACTCAAATGATTCGCGCTCCGCGGTCCCGAACTGACTCAAATGATTCGCGAAACTGACTCAAATGATTCGCGCTCCGCGGTCCCGAACTGACTCAAATGATTCGCGCTCCGCGGTCCCGAACTGACTCAAATGATTCGCGCTCCGCGGTCCCGAACTGACTCAAATGATTCGCGGTCCCGAACTGACTCAAATGATTCGCGCTCCGCGGTCCCGAACTGACTCAAATGATTCGCGCTCCGCGGTCCCGAACTGACTCAAATGATTCGCGCTCCGCGGTCCCGAACTGACTCAAATGATTCGCGCTCCGCGGTCCCGAACTGACTCAAATGATTCGCGCTCCGCGGTCCCGAACTGACTCAAATGATTCGCGCTCCGCGGTCCCGATCACTAGTCTTGACTGAAAAACTTTAATACAGTTTCTTTAATAGGAATCAATCTATATAGTGTTTTATTTTTATATTTGTTCATGCAGTTTCTTGAATGCTCTGCTAAATTCACCTATTGTACCTGAAACTAAAACACTGTTTATTTTATTTGTATATTATGTGTATTTGTAATGTGTGTCTTTGCTCTCATTTTTTAATAACAAAGATAAAATAATGACAACGATTTTTATCTTCTCCCACTTTGGCCTAAATATCTGCCATCCTTTTTTATATTTTGCTACCTTAAAAGGCTTTGTCTTTATAATAGGGAAATTAGTTTGGCTGTGATGCTCAAACAGCTTCAAAATAGAAAAACCAACATGACAAAGAATCATGCCTCTTCTAGCACAGAATTTACACACTTTTTCACCTTCACATCGTTATAACATACATTTTGTAGTTTTTACTTAAATATAATGAGTTTTTAGGTCATCTAAATACTAGTGATCTTCTTAAAACTGACAAAATAATATTTTAACATATTTAAAATTCTTGTGAAGACGGATTAAAATGATCGATGACTTATCCTGCACTCAGGGGCGTGTTCAACCTTTCGTCCAATCAAACGCTTTCTGGAATGAAAAGCCCCTCCCCCTAGTGCCACCTGTTTCACTTTAAGGGTTGTAGACTAATTTAAAGTAGCTACTGTCTTATTTCAATAGGACATACATAGCGAAGAGACCTTGTAAGAGACAGACGGACACATATAACGGTGTCCTGTATGGAAAGATGTCGCCCAGCTGTACAAGTGAACGCGGAGCATCAGCAGCTAATGAGGCGCGCTGGAGTGACGTCACCGCCCCTCTTCAGCTGATTGGCTGAGGAGGAGCTGTCAATCAAGAACTAGTGGACCAATGATGACGCTTGAGCCCGCGCTGATTAACATAAAACTCTAACCTCAACATTTGGGAAAGCAAGCGCAGAACGAGGAAACAAGAGTGGAAGGAAAAACAGCATAAGCATACAAAAAATACAAATATGAGCAGAAAAATACAGAGAAATATAACCAAGGAAAACATGGTTTTGTGTGCAAGTTGGATAATTTTGAATTCATATTTCAGTTTTGTGCAATATGATGCAAATTATTATTTTTAATGCGTTATTACAATTTTGATTTACGCTTAATATCTTTCGATCCGTGACCGTTTGCTATTCTGAAAAAAAATCTGCTTTCATTTTTACATTTTGTGCAATATATTTACATTTGTCTTCTTAAATTTAGGTTTCATGCTTATTATTTTTTTTATCCGTGACTGCAATACTTTGGGAAAATGATCCCATACTTAAAGCGAATGTTAGTGACCTGAAGTTCGCTATGACTAAACCCCATCGTGTCACCTTCCAAGTTCCACATTCACACACAGGACTAAAAATGCTGCATGAAGATCACCTGATGTCTTCTTCTTCTTCTTCTTCTTCTTCTTTTCTTGACTTGGTTTATTCAGTCGTCCCTTTAATTCCCCCCCCCCCCCCCGCAATGGAAACAGCTCTTCCAGCATCATCAGGAGCTGCTCTTTGATCTGGAGCTGGCGTGTGCGCATGCGCAGCTCATTGCCTTCACTGCACTGGCTTCAGTAAGTTGGATGTGCGCTGTCTTCATCATCACATCCAAAAGCCCATCAAAACTGTTGCGATGGAGACTATCGGAAAAACCCCGCACATCTTCCTCTTATGTCCGCTGATCGTGTCCGTGGCGTGCGCGCAAAGGTAGGGTTGCGTTGTGTGGCGTTTCAGAAAAGAAAATGATGTGTTTTGGGGATGTAAGAGGAATTTAAGAACATCTCGTGATATTATTGCAGTAGCAGAGACCCGAGCCATATGCCGGTGGTCAAAGACACCGTGGACAGACTCATGAAAGGATACGACATTCGGCTGAGGCCAGATTTCGGAGGTAATGCATGAGTCAAATTCGTATAATTGTTGCATTTGGATTGTCACGCGCACTAACATGCCCACTTACTCATGCAAACCTTGTTCATTCCTCTCAGCCTCTGATCAGACGTGCACGTCAATGCATGAGAAAAATGAACGCATTCTTATTTCATCTTTTCCCAGAGAGGGAGGCTAACTTGGGGATCAATTCAATTTGCAGCGCAACTTTAGTTGCATCATGACAGCAAATGAAATAGCATGCTTTAAAATCTCCTTTGAAGCACGCATACGAGTCCATCATTGAAGATGCTCAAGCTGTTATTGATAGATGGACGCGTCTAACTGTGCATTTGTCAGTCATGCAGTTGCGTTCACATCCAGTGCTTGTAACAAATCAACAATTTCGTGCGCAATGCCACGTGAATTTGGGGTGTTGGTGTTTCATAAACATATAATGCATGCCGTTTCGTATATAGAATGAGATTTAGTGTCATTTGACACATGCACGTACAAGTGTGTGTAAATGCATGCATGCAATTTCCCTTTTAATCATTTTCCCCCTTTCTCTCCATCAGGCGCTCCGGTGGCGGTAGGGATGAATATAGACATAGCCAGCATAGACATGGTATCCGAAGTAAACATGGTATGTAGCATGTAACAGTTTTCCAGTATGTGTCAAAATGCAATGCGTTATGCACACTAACTTGAGGCGCACCAGCTGATGTGGCTCACACACACACACACACACACACACACGCACACACACGCGCACACACGATGATTAGATGTGAAGCCGCAGAAGTTCATTGGCATGCTGCGGTACCTTCTCTGCATTTCGCTGCTGACATTTGAATTCAAAACACACGCGCACTGGCGCACTCGCACGCGCACCCGCACGCGCTCCGCATGTCTCACGCTGTGTTTTTTTGTGCCACCGAGAAACGAGCACGCTGGTGGATGCACCTTTCCATTCTGTGACTTGGTTTTAATCGCAAATCTAGTTCAAGGTGAGCGTTGCCCTCTCAAGGAGAAAGACGGCGCGTGGCAGAATCACGCGTTTCTTTGTCAACAGAGAGGGGTTTTGGGAGATGCACGACTCTAAACAGCATCTATCGACGTTTTCATAGATGCATCTTGTTTAAAAAAAATGCTCAGATGATGAACTGGGATGCAAAGCAACATACTGTTGATGGGCACCGCTAAAAAGTTGATCTCGCGCGAGCGCACCCTCTGTCGGACGCGGCGCGCGGCGCAGCTGTAATTGCAGGGGAATATGTATGGCTGTGAAATTAAAGATTTATGGCTCGTACTCATTGCAGCTTTATCATTTCAGCGGGGGTGATGGAGTTTGTTTTCAATTCATTTCCCAGTCGCTCTTTTAAGTCGATGAAGGTGAAGTGGCCTGTGCCAGGAGCTGTGAGGAAAAACAGCTCTCAGATTGAGTTCACACGGATATTTATAGGGCTGGAGGTGGTGCATGCACACAAATGGTCAGAGCTATAATGGAAGCATTCATTATAGCTCATTAAAGCTTTAATTGTGAGGATGATCTTACCTGTTTATCCTGGATTTGGTGCTTGATCCAGGGCTTCGGAAAAATCCCTTGAATATGACAAGGTCAGGATACCCCACAGACACAGAATAGTTTGGAGAAGTATTAAGTGCTCAAATATAATGGGAATCTCTGAAAGTGAACATGCATTGATGTAGCTATCCTCAACGTTAAAATCTTGCATTTGCTTGTTATAGGGCAAATGTTTATTTTTATTCATTTCTATTTTTTAATGCTTATACATCATATTCCATGAATAAGGTCGAAATTCTCCCATTATTTATTATTATACATGTATATTTTAAAATATAATAGCATTATATAAGCATAATTTTCAAGTTTTTGTGTTATAACTACTAAATATATTTGGTAAATTAATATAGAATTCATAGGTGTATTTAACATACATTAAATGGATCACAAATGTCTATTTCTCCCTCTTTAAATGTGATTCGGGCCTGTCCCATCCCAGAGACCTTTCCAACTTTATTCAATGATTCAAATCATCATACATAAAACAACATTTGCATATCTTGATCTTGTCAACAACGTTATTTTATTACAGAAGGACAGATTTTCTTACATTTCTGACATGATCAAGAACTATTTGGTCCCAAACTACAATTAGTAGATTATTTAGGCTATTTTTTGCAATGCTGTTACATGCAACCCATTTTTAAAACATATTATATTTCTAATTTTATTTATTTATTTATTTTTAATTCATATTTTGTTTTATAAAACCACAAACCTCATTGAAATTGATGATAAAACACAACAGCTCTTTAAAATGTTATTTTGACCTCGTAAGGTTGATGATCATCACATTTTCTGAATGCTGAGCATCTTTTTTGACTTTTTCCATTTACTAATCACGAACGGTGAGAAAACCACAGATATTCAATGGAGCTCCGGACAGATGCTTTACTGAGCAGTGATGTGCTTACAAATGACCTTTATAGATCCGTCAGGCTTGTCACGCTTGAGCTCTGGAATCCCGAGGAGTTTGGGGAGAAAAGATGAAAATCTTTGTTTTCTGCAGCTCCAGCAAAATTGTATTTTGTCCGAGCTCGCCGCCGACGGGATGCTCCACTATCCTAAGGGTTGATCTGGGAGATTTGCAGCCATTAGTATCTGATATTTCCATTCAAAGCCAGCATGCATCACGCCTCATTCTCTCTCATGCTTGGCGCCTACCAGTTTACTGTCTCATTAGTCCAGCACGATGCCTTTATCTCAGACAGACGTACAATCTCTCAATTAGGAGTGGCACTGATGCCCCAGGTGTCTTTGCCAGGCGTAACCGCTTCCAGCGTTGTGTTTTAAAGCGAAGCAGCACTCTTCTCTCCATCTCCTCCTGCCTGCCATTTCACACGCATGTAAACAAGAGCGTTCGCTGCGGTTGAAACACAGCCAAAGAAGCCTCCACCAAAGGTCACCCGTGTTGTTTGGCAATGCAAATCTTTAGGCCAGTTGCGTTTTCATTGCTTGACATTAAAATGCGGGCTATTTTTGGAGAAGAGGCAAACGTTGGGCCGTACTCTCTGGCTCAGGCACTTTCCGATGACTCATTTGTGACCCTGGAGCACAAAACCAGTCATAAGTAGCACGGTAGCAATACCCAAAAATACATCGTATGGGTCAAAATTATCAATTTTTCTTTTATGCCAAAAATCATTAGGATATTAAGTAAAAGTCAAGTTCCATGAAGATATTTAGTACATTTCCTATCATAAATATATCAAAACGTAATTTTTGATTAGTAATATGCATTGCTAAGAACTACTTTAAAGGCAATTTTCTCAATATTTAGATTTTTTTGCATCCTCAGATTCCAGATTTTCAAATATTGTCCGATCATAACAAACCATACATCAATGGAAATATGATTTACTCAGCTTTCAGATAATGCATACATCTCAATTTCATAAAATTGACCTTTATGGCTGGTTTTGTGTCACATCTGAGTTTTAAGGAAGCGTTAACATAAACAGGATAATACCATATTCTGATGGATCTCATGCATCTCTGCACAAATGACGCTCGAGATGCCCTTTGTTTGCGGTTTTCTCTGAAAACATAATAGTCACTTCAAAGGAAAAGACGGGAGCAGACTTGTGTTAGCTCATGGGCTAGAATAATTACCGGGGCGGAAACATTGCCCTTATATGTATCATTATCCTGACAAGCATTAATTGCTTACATGAATAAGAGGCAGGGCCGTGCAATGATAGCCTGTGAAATAACAAATGGATGAAAAGACAAATTTAGACTCAATTAGATCGCTCGACTTAATTAGTACTAGTGTGCGTAATTGTTGATCATTCTGGCTATAGTCAGTTAGTGTCTGTTTAGGCTCATTTGATTCAATTCCGAGCTGATAAACAGTGTGTTATTTAGTGATATTTTTACTTTTTGTTGCTATGACAACACCAGCCTGCTCTAAAACTGCGGGGTTAATGTGGGCTCTTCTGTTTCCATGTTTAAGGCAAGGCTGCAGATTTGTGTTTTGATGAATTCTTCCGTACGTAACGTCGTGCCGTGTGCTTGCATGTATGATTTAGCTACAGACAGAAATAGAGGAGCAGGGGTGTAGTCACATGATGTTCTCTCAGACAGCAGCGACTTGTATTATAATTTCATACGCTGATGAGATCTGCAGCACATCTCACTCTACTGAGAAGCTTATTATAGATCTTGCAAGGCTTTTTTTCTTCTCTGCTAATTTCTGCTGTTAATTCAGCACGACCCGTTAACGCACGTGCAGCACATTTAAGATGAAAGTTGATATATTTAGAGAATGCAGCTGCTGTGATGATTGTTGTAATTGCTTACTGAATTGTAATTGGTCTTTTTTTAACCATCATTTGCATACTGAATTGTGATTGGTCGGATGTTGCTTGCATGTATTTAAGTGCTTACCTGAAGTCTTTAGGGCTAATATTTTGCTGTGTTGTGTTTCTGGTCCTATATAATATATATATTTAATGTTTGCATAATGACTTAATAAAATGTATAATTTAAGTTTTTTTTGATGCCAAGGACCCCCAAATATGATGATCCTCTTGCTATTCCTCGAATATAAAGTGTTTTTTATTTTATTTTTTAAGATGGGTATGTGTGATATTATGCAACTGGCATTTATGTAGTAATTTTTCGAAAGCCAAAACTTGGACTCTTTGGACATTTTCTTTTCGTAGCACCATACAATACACATTTGTCAATTCACGAGCAAAGACCACGCCACAACCGAATATGTAATTGAATAGTTTATTGTTCAGAAAGTTAGGGATGAGTTGGAAGAGGATGGAAGGTATAGGATGATAGTCAGGTTGATCTGGCCGTCTTGGATTGATGGCCCGGAGACTCAGGATGGGGGGTATCATCTCGTTTGTATAATTAGGCCAGACGATTAGGACCCCCCCCCTTGATGCAACCTGGAAGAAATGAGGATAGCTGATTTGATTAAGAGGGGGAGGGAAGGGTGGGTTCGAGAGAAAGAGACGAACAGCACGGTATGAGGCGGCCCGATATATGAAGGATTCGGGAAGTGAGGTGATCGGTAGAGGCGTGGCCTCGCTCCCGAACCTCAATTAACTAGTTAAATCCCTATGTTTGTGTGTACTTTTTTTTTCTCCATCCATCCTCAAACCTTAGCCAGAAACACTAGTGCCTGGGTACATTACAGTACTTTCAAATTGCAGTCCGTTTGGAGCTAGTAATGATATCTGTTAGATTAATCATCTTAGGAAATGTATTCCAACTACTTTTAGATTACTTTTGACTTGACTCATTTATCCTATAGATTTGAATTGGATTGTTGTGTATCATTTCGATATATATAAAAAAAGACAAACAAAGAGAGAGAAAATATATTCCTTTGCAAGAAGCATGAAGTGCTCATATAACCTCAGGGTTCCCAGACTGGTGTAGAGACAACAGACAAATTAGGGAGAATCAATCAATATTAATAATTTATGGGCATTGTGTGAATAATATGCAATCATGTAATCCATAAAAATAACAGTAAAATGATTACGAGTATTTTAAAATGTAATATACTCTAATTACAAGTACTTAATCTGATTACGCAATCCAGATTGCATGTAACTCCAGCACTGGTGTAAATGGACTATTGCCCATGGCTACTCACTGTGTACATAGCTGTGATAGTTTCATATGAGTATAACTATACACCCATACCTCATTTAGTATATGTGGACTCATGAATATGCTAATTAGTCCCCGCCTCCACTCAATCGCACCAGCTCAGACCGCTCCACTTTCACTCGGTTAAAGGGATAGTTTATCCAGAAATGAAAATCTGTCATCATTTACTCTCCCTCAAGTCGCTCCAAACCTGTATCAGTCTCTTTCTTTTGTTAAAGGTAAAGGAAGATAATTTGAAGAATCTTGGTAACCAAATACAATATATTGCCAAAAGTATTGGCACCCCCTTCTAATGATCAGGTTTGACTACTTTAGTAATTTCCATGAGTACAAATCTTAATGTTTAAGCATATAATGATATTCTAGGGAATTGTGTGCTTCTAATTTTATAGCAACAGTTTGGACAGAACCCTTTTCTATTCTAACATGACAGTGTCTCTGTGTATAAGACAAGAATCAAAGAGAAATGATGATTCAGTCAGTGTGGAAGAACTTGACTGGTCTGCAGAAAGCAGCTGAACACCTCTGGTGTGACTTTAAATGAGCCACAAACTCATCACCAAACACTAATGACTTGAACATACGCCATATGGACAAAAGTATTGGCACCCCTTCTTTAGAACAGAAAAAAGGCACTTCCAAACTGTGGCAACAAAGATGGAAACATAATTCATGTATTTAAAATTGTATTTCCACCTCTGTTGCAACAGTTTTCGAGGTGTCTAAAATGACTGACCCATATGTACAAGTCACTGGTGTTTGGTGATGAGTTTTAGGCTCATGTCTGCATTTAAAGTCACACCAGAGGTTTCTGCAGACCAGTCAAGTTCTTCCACACTGACTGAATCATCATTTCTTTTTGAACCTTGCCTTATACACAGAGACACTGTCATGTTACTCTCTCAGAAATAAAGGTACAAAAGCTCTTTTCAAAAGGTACATATTTGTACCTCAAAGTTCCATTTTGGTTCCTTAAAGGTTCATATTAGTACTTACAGTGTACATATTAGAACCTAATAGGTACAAAAGTGTACCTTTTGAAAAGGTGCCGCCCAAGTGACAGCTTTTGTACCTTTATTTCTGAGAGTGTAGAATAGAAAAGGGTTCTGTCCAAACTGTTGCTATAAAATTAGAAGCACACAATTCCCTAGAATATCATTATATGCTTAAACATTAAGATTTGTACTCATGGAAATTACTAAAGTAGTCAAACCTGTTCATTAGAAGGGGGGGACCCAATACTTTTGCCAATATAGTGTAGTTACTGGTAGCCATTGACTTCCTTAATATTTTTTTCCATACTATGGAAGTCAATTAGCTACGGCCAACTGTTTGGTTACCAATATTCTCCAAAATATCTTCTTTTGAGCCCAAAAATGAAAGAAACTCATACAGGTTTGGAACGACTTGACTTGAGGGAGAGTTAACGATGGCAGATTTTAATTTTTGGGTGAACTATTCCTTTAATTGAAGTACTAAACGCTACACAGCTGCACGTGGCAATATTGTATTCATTCAGAAAATACTCTGACTGATGAATCTGTGCATTGGTTTGTCTTAAAGCATATTAAAAACACCAGAGATACATGAAAACCACCCGATTTTCACTACAGGGGTCTTTAAGTTCTTAATGTAATTAACGTTTCATGTCCGTTTATTGATAAGTAGGCATGTAATAAGCAGGATAATGCTTTGCACAAGGTCGTTAGCTAGTATCTCTTATACGTAAAAATCAAACAGAATGTTTTTGCAAGAAAGTTGAATCAAATAACAACATTAAAGTCTAATTCTGCGAAGAGGCGCTCAGTTGTAGATTAATTTGAAACACCTGGCGTTTGGAGTCTGTCTGACATCGCTATAAACTTTGCCACTTAATCACGTCTTCGACATCAAGCGTTTATCTCCAAACATGTCATCAGCCTCCTCATCACGGCACTTGCAGTTATGAGCTGAGATTAAGTGAAGTTAATGTGACAGATTTGGCTTGTGTAATCTGTTAATATATCATCCTGCGATGGGCTGTTAAATCAAACGTGTTTAAGCAGCTGTAAAAAAACGCTCCGTTGGGAATAAAGGCTAATCGGGCCAGTCATGCTATCAGTGTGACCGCTGCATCTTAAGTCCATCTCTCTTATAACCTACAGTATTCACAGGCTTGTGCTCAACCAGTCTTTCGCATGGTTTCGTCGTCAGGACCGATTAATGAAGTCTTGGAGTCCGCAGCAGCTGTGCTGGTGTTTCTCTTATTTGGAGAGACACTGAGACTACGGCGGCGGTGATGTTAAGTGCCCCGTTATCAGCGCTCTCCATCACAATCTCCTCGCGTCCTCATTTGGCACTTTCCACAAATAGGGACGAACAGAAACACTTTGGTCCCTCATGACTTATTTAAAGCATTAGAGGCACAAATCCCATGTTTTTGTGTGAAAACTAGCCTAGAATAAGAAGTAGCTCGATTTAATCGTAAACATTTTGCATGCTCAACCCTGTGATTAGTTTTGTGAAACAAAGCAAAACCAATGTTACTCACCTATCGAGAAGAAACAAAGCAACCTCGGCGTCCGATCGCAGGCCTTCCCGCTCCTTGAGTTCTCTCCAGCGCTGGAAAGCTGATCCGATATTTACACGGTACTATATCTTGCCTTATCGTAACACCGTGTCTATACTGGACGTGCGCGGTGCGACCAGATACTGTAGAACTCATTATAATCACTGATGCTGTCTACACTGGATGGGACACAACAAATCTTTAGCTGTAGACACGGTGTAAGCCTTCTTTTGTTCCACAGACGTTTTCCTCTTTTGTTTTTTATCCGCCATCTCTATCTTTCTGTCGTCGCTCGGCTCAGCTAATGTCCGTCCTGAGCACTGAGCGCTCTCTCCTCCACATCATGAGTAGACACGCCCCTTACTGCTGATTGGCTACAAGTTTGTTTTGTTACTCGGCCGAAGCGTTTTTGAAAAAAATACATACTCCACTTTTAAGCAGAAAATCTGGACAAATGCCTTGAAATATATCATCTGATCGCTGTCTTGAGGTGTTGTAACCGTAGTATAAGCGGAATAATTGACTTCGGTCTGTTGAATTATTAGAAAATAATGCCACATCACCACCTCGGGTGTGCATTATTTTTCTAATAATTAAACGGCGTGTCGTCAATCATTCCTTACATAAGAAGAACGCCATTGCCATATACACTTTTCTCAAAACAGTCAGTTCCCTTCAGTGATGCATTAATATAATCCCATACCCCTGATTCAATATTTATATTGTCTTCCTATATTTCGACCAGTATTTTCTCCTCTTTGGGTCTATATTCATCGTCTCTGGCCTCTATAAACATCCTTGTTTACAGACCCAGGCGTGATGTATTTGTCTTTATCACTGTCTCAGTAGCTATCGACAATGACTGAAAAATACAGTGCAAAGAAAAGGAGAAATGTAATGCATTTCTGTACTTATTTTACGGTTGGCGACACTGTATTGGGGGTAATGCACTTTATGTAATCAGATTAGTTTTTCCAAGTAAAGTAATTGATTACTTTTTAAATCCAAAAGTTACTTTTTCAAATAAGTACTGCCGTTTACTTTGTTTTCCCATTTATTGTATACGTGGAATCATGAATATGCAAATTAGTCTCCGCCTCCACTCAACCACACTGAGTCTATCTGCTCCACTTTCACTCGCTTACATGGACAGTTCATCCAAAAATAACAAAAAACATTAAAGTAGCTGGAAAAGTAATGCATTACTTGCATTCAAATAAGTAACGCCAGTGACTTTGTCTTCCCATGTATTGACTGACAGCTCACCTGTCCGCATGTTCAGAAAAATTGGGAGTAAACATGATGTTACTGTAGTCCTAGACTAAATGTGGACATGCATGTACTTATGTTACTTGTACAAAGACTGCTTCAGCATTCCTCAAACTCAGAATATGACACAAACTAGCAATAATTAACTATGCTAAACAACACCAATATCTTTTATGTATTTAATCCCATTTTATTAACCAATTTTTTTCAACCATTCAACCATACTATTGAGCAAAAATGACTTCAAACATGACATTTGTGTTTCTTTATACTTTACAATAAGCTTCATTAGTTAACACGAACTAAAACGAACAATACTTCTATAGGGGTGCGCTGATCCGATATTCAGGATCGGTATCGCTTCGATACTGGATCGGGGTATCGGTCTGACGAGACCGATCCAAATTCAATATTCTGCATAGCTAATATTGTGTTATTGTTAAGCCCCACAAAAGCCACAAACACATAAAACACCATAAAGTTTTCGTGCACTATATTTCAAGTGTTCTGAAGCCGTTACATAATTTAATGTGAGGTATAGATTAATATTTAAGAAGTCAAGTTCACGTAAACACTACTCTCCTTCATCCTTCATCACAGTATGTTTAAAATAAATGTATTTTAATTTTACAGCATATAGATGTCTATATAAATACATTACTTGTTTTCCATGAATGTATTTTACAACAATACAAAGAGCAATATATACTTTTATTACCAGATTTAATCCTACACTTATTCACTTTTCTTTGTTCCCCAATAATTTTTTTTCATTAATTTTAGATTTTATAAAATTATTGTGCACTCATGATTTTTCTAGAGTAACTTGTGCTACTGAATTATCCACTAAACTAGTTTATAAAAGTATTTTTTGTCATAGATTATAATTATATATTCATTCATTTGTTGTTTTTCTTTACAGTAAAGTTGTCTATATTTAGTAGATTGTGTGTAAAACACAAAAGAGTGATGAGCAGGTCAACACACACACTGAGATATAGAAATTATACACTGATTTAAAAAAGAACTGTGCTGTATCGGATCGATATCGGTATCGGCAGATACTCAGAATTTTTGGTATTGGATCGGTATCGGTTCTGAAAAAGTGGTATCGAGCCATCCCTATACTTCTACAGCATTTATTAATCTTACTTAATGCATTATTAAAATCACGTTTTGTTAACATTAGTTAATGCACTGTGAACTATCATGAACAAACAACGAAGGACTATTTTTATCAACTAATATTAACAAAGATTAATAAATAGTCTAATAAATGTATTGTTCACTGTTCGTGCATGTTAGTTAGTACATCAAATAATGTTAACAAATGACACCTTATTGTAAAGTGTTGAACTTTCTTCTCCTGCGTCCTATTCTTCATGCAACCCAGAATATCTGAGGCTTATTTGTTTCACTTTTGCATTTGACCAAAATATAACTGTTTTATTCTATATTAAAAACAAACAAGCGAGTCCAGTCCAGATGATAAAACGTAACACAAAAGTAACAATGCATTGCTTTCCACTTCTTTAAGGGAGTAACATACTATTGTAATGCATTATGTTTAAAAGTAACTTTCCCCAACACTGGTTCTAAAGCCCCCCCCCCCCCCCAAAAAAAGTCATAAAATATTATCTGGACAATAATCTATTGTAGTGTTGAAAGCATTGATCAAGCTCACAATTCCATCCTGTTACACAAGATTAATTTGCATGTTTATTTAATGTTTATTGATATAAAATGTAATTGTAGTTTAAAAATGTAAACAAAAATTGCAAACCTTATATATCAAATAAATAAATAAAACACCCTGCTAGTATAATATGCAGTTTAATGTTCAGATGTAGAAGAACATCATTTTCTAAAGGTTAGCACCTCCTTTCGTTGTCTATTTGTTAAAAAAGCGCGACTCTATTCTTGGAAAGTGTGATTTATTTGACAGCCTGGGAAAAGAGGAAGGTCTTTTGTGTGCATGACTTCCGCTGTGTGCCGTGGAGATGGATGTCTGCCGAACGTGATGAGTGTTGGATTTGGGTTGTGACAGGCTTAATGGAGAACTCCCAGCAGCCTCTGCTTCAGTGTCAGCTCCGTGTGAGAGACCCGACAAATGACGTCGTGTCATCCTGTCACAATCTCCAGATGATCTATGGATCTGGATATCATCTGAAGAGCTGGCATGCTTCACTTTGTCTTGCGTAAGCTTGTTTCTCAGCTCCGCTGTAGATCATATACTGCCGGGATCAACAATGAGGATCTTGGCCCAGTCAGTTTGGATTTGTTACTTCTTCTGCTAACATTTTCATTTTCACAAGCACACCAAATTATACGTTTTATCAGAAAATATAGTTAGATTTCTTCCCAAAATAAATTAAATACATATATTTGTATGTATGTAACATGCAATAATACACAGCTATACTGTAATTTTTTGTTCATTTGTAGATTATTGGAGTACTTTTTACAAGAAACTACTACACTTTAAGTTAAGTGGTTGTAAACTAATTATTTTAACTACATTTAAAATAAAAAATGTTGAAAGGTAGTCAACTAAATTTGTTTATTTAAATATAGCTGAAATAAATTTATTGCAACCTTAATTTTTTTTTTGTTTGTGTATTTCAGTTTTTCTATTTCAGAATTATACATTTAATTCAATGTTACGTGCAATTTCTTTGTAATTATTTATGAAATTTAATAGCAGTTTTTCCATGTAGTAAATCCTACACCATTTGTTTATGCTTTTTCACTCATTTATAATTGATGCTTCCAAGACTGTCACAAATAATTCTTGTTATTTTGACTAAATCTGTGTTAACTAGACCACGGTGACATTTTTATGCATGCATAAAAAACATTCATTAAATTCGACCGCGATATGCAAGTTATTGCTTTCTTCTTCAGACGTGTACGTGTGATATTATAAAAACATAATTTAACAAACTGGCAATTTACATTATCATTGTTCTAAAGAAAAATAAAACTCTAAATATTCGATTAAAGCAGTGATCAAACTCACAATTACACCCATATATGCAATTTTGTTGTAAGACATATTATATATTTTTTTAACTTATGGAAAATATAAGTTGACCAATAAATACAAAAAATAAAAAATCCCAATCTAGCTATACATCAGTGAGTAATGGCTTAATTGAAGCTAATTTTGTAACCGTGTTTTAGTATATATGTGTTTATTTATTTTTACATCTACACTGTAACAAAGTTTCTAAGAGTACTTAGAAAAATACTATTTCAGTTTTCCCCCTTAAAAATGTCACATTTAATTTAATGTTACTTGTGATTTCTTTGTGATTATTTGTGAAATTTACTAGCAATTTTTCAGTGTCTCATTTATAATTTTCACTCCTTTCTAATTGATGCTTCCAAGACTATCACAAAATATTCTTGCCATTTTGACAAAATCTTGTCTATGTTAACAAACTAGACCATGGTGATATTTCTGCAGGCGTAAAAGCATGCCCAGGATACAGTAAGAGTTGCATTACATTTCATTTAGCAGATGCTTTTATCCAAAGCGACTTACAGTGCATTCAGGTTATACATTTGTATTGTCAGTATGTGTGTTCCCTGGGAATCGAACCCACAACCTTTGCGCTGCTAACACAATGCTCTACCACTGAGCCACAGGAACACAGCATCATCAGTTCATCTTTATTGTTGAGTCCTGGTCTGGTGTTTTTACGTGTTGGTTTGCTCAAGCCAATGGAAGAAAGTCGCTCGGTTGCTTTCAAAGACAGCTTCTTCTCGTGTCTCAGACTTCTTTAGTTGACGATTTTTCATGTCACATAAAGAATTCATAACCGATGCGCCCTTAATTAATACATTTATGCTGCACATTTAGAGGCGTACTTGATTAAATTAATTTGCACTTGTAATTTCAGCTCTGTTAGCGATGATTAAACAGCACAACCTGCTCTTGCAGAACATCTCTGCCTCTAGAAATGCTTTAAAGGGACAGTTCAATCAAAAACGCCTATTCTGTTATTCTTTACACACCTTCATGTTGATCTAAAGCATGACGTTTTTTATTCTGTGCATGGAACATGATCAATTCTAAATAATGTAATACTCGTGTTCTATGCAGCTGAATACTTTTATGGTGCATTGCAATCTTTTATTTAATTTCACATTTATCAGATGCTTTTATCCAAAGCGACTTACAGTGCATTCAGGCTATACATTTTTTTTTTGTCAGCATGTGTGTCCCTGGGAATCGAACCCACAACCTTTGCGCTGCTAACACAATGCTCTACCACTGAGCCACAGGAACAGCTTTCATTGTAATTGATTGGAAAAGAACAGATAGTACAGGTTTTAAAAGTGTTCATTTGTCAAAAACCCGTCAATGCACCTCTATTTTCATGCATGATTCTAGCGTTAGAGTAAATAATGGTGATAAATCCACTCGGTTGCATGTGCGCTCTCAGGAGCCGTGTGTTTGCGTCTCGGTTTGAGATCTATTGATGTCAAAGAAGAGTAAACAGAGCCCAAAGAGGCATCTGCTACCATCTGTGACCGTAGTAATTATGCTCACATTCGGCGCTGAAGCCAAGAGGAAAGTTCCAAGCCCAGGTGTTCCTCATTCTGTACCCTGGCATCCACACTCCGCTCGCAAAAATGTATATTTAACCTCTTTTCCCGAAATGTTAATCTACAGACAGCTTTTGTTCAGTTTTTGTCTTTGTGATTAATGACTGTAATACGTACCGCTTCATTGGGACGCTGTGTTTAAAAAGCTCAGAATGGAGGAATTTCATTAGGTGTAAATATCATAAAACATTTTTTCATGCATAACGCAAATCTTTCATTCTTAGTTCATCCAAATTCTGTGGAGTGTTTTGCTCAACCTCGTGCTGCTCCAAACATGAATGATCTTTCTTACATGGAACGCAAAAGCAGATATTTAGCAGAATGTTCATGTTGCTCTTTTCCATACAATGATTAAAGTTGACCAGGTTTGTAAATAAAAAGAGTTTTTGTGTGAGGAACAGAATTAAATGTACCTTATTTCTCCATTTATCCATCAAATCTGGCTTGTTGTATCCATGAAAAACACAACAAATAATGACATTTGACGTCACTGATTAGAGATGAGAAATACCACTTTTGTTTCCAATACGATACCGATACTTTTAAAGGCGAGTATCGTCGATACCGATACGATACTTATAAACGGAACTTTTAAATTATGAAATGTCTATTTACACTAACTCCGCCCACCAACGTGTGATTGGGATAGTCAACACGGCACAAAGACGCTCGTTAAACATCAGTCTCAGTGGTGTAGATGGTAATCGTCCCGAATTCGAACCCACCAAACTTTTTTCCTCCCTTTTCAAATCTCATATCGCATCTGAAAAGGCATTTATTTTCAATAAAAATGAAGGAAATAATCAAAAAGTTGAAAATAAAGTATCGGGGAGGTGTAGGGAGGGCTTTATTGACCCAATAAGCTGGCATCCATTTAATAATTTGAATTAAAATGATAATTTACACTGAATATGTTATTATTGCGTACTGTTTTACAATACTGAGGTGCAGATAATTGCCACTATTTGTAATAAGTAGAATAAATAGCAGAACATCTTGCTATTTTAACAGTGTAAATATAATCTATAGTTAGTGTAAATAGCCGCTGCCTTATTAAATTATTAAATTACTAAGAGTAAAATGAGTAATGATACCCACTTAACTTATATTTGAAACACATTTTAACATTAAATATGCCTTAATTGTAACTTATTAGGTTAGATTTTTATTTACACATGGCTTAAATATGTTTTCTGTTGTGGTAACATGGAAACAAATACTATAGTTGAGCCACTTTAGTAAACCATGGTTCATGTTCATAAGCGACTGACGGCTGTTGCATGCATAAAATGCAGCCTTTTTATTCTGAGTGTCTGATTTATATTACAGAATTACATGATCAATATTATATTTTAACGTTCAGTTGGGATAAATGTAATTGCACAAACTATGCAGGCTACAGTTTCAGTTTGTTTATTGTGAAATAACTCAAACATATGTTTTTTTCTGTCCTTTGATACGCATTGTTCTGGGCTGCTGCCGTTTCCAAAAGCGTCAGCTTTCTTATAATATTGTCTGATGAAGTTAGTCAGAAGTGAGCGACCGCTCTCTGTTAGTCTTACAACATCTGCGTGTGTTCAGATGAGCTGTATATAGTCCTATCCTACACAATTATTGCCTAACATAAATTATTAGTCCAATTCAATGCATATTGTACACATTAGCTACTCGCATCTTCAGGATCGATATCTCTATCACTGATGTCGAACCTGTCATGGCCAGTGTTGGGGAAAGTTACTTTTAAAAGCAATGCATTGCATTATTGCGTTACTCCTTGACAAAGGAACTAATTGCATTACTTAGTTACTTTTTATGGAAAGTAATACGTTACTTTTTGTGACTAAACTTGATAACTCTTTTTAAAATAACAAAAAAACCATTGCAAGTTGTATTTTTGAAGGCTCTTTCACAGAAAAGTGAACTGAATGAGCTGCAGGTTGAAGAAAGTGCGTCTGTCTCTGCACCTCGCTCCTCGTGTCTCTCAACACTGGGATTGGAGAACTTGCGTTACTTATTTGAGAAAGTAGCTCAGATATTTTGTTGTAAATAAAATCTAAATATTGAGAAAATCATCTTTAAAGTTGTTCAAATGAAGTTCTTAGCAATGCATATTACTAATCAAAAATTACGTTTTGATATATTTATGGTAGGAAATTTACAAAATATCTTCATGGAACATGATCTTAATATCCTAATGATTTTTGGCATAAAATAAAAATGTATAATTTTGACCCATACAATGTATTATTGGCTATTGCTACAAATATGCCTGTGTTATTATGACTGCTTTTGTGCTCCAGGGACACATGTGTGAACGAGTTTCGAGGTCTATAGTAAAAAATAAGTTTTTTAGTGACTTTTGTTTTTCATGTCACACAAAACTATTGTTTATTTTAGTTAAATATAAGTCACATGGACCACTTTTGGTTCTTTTTCTAGTTTAAAAGCTCCTGGTTCCCATCCGCTTTCAGTGTATGCTTGCGAGCAGCATGAATATCCTTCAGAACGTCTTGCTTCGTTTCCCTCGAAGGAAAGCAAAGCTGCGTTGCGATCGACTGGGTCCCTGCGCAGTGTTCACTGTTTTATATTCCTTCAGCAAGGGATATCTGTTGAAGTTGACAAAATGAGTTAATTTAATATAAATCTGTATCCAACACATGCATGTGTTATTAATTTAATGCATGCAAATAGTCATATTTGACACTGCTAAACTGGGTGATAAATGTCTGATGCGTTGTTTAATAATAAAAATAAAATTAATTTAGAAATATTAGATGTGCATTTTATCTTATTTAACCATTGCACTTTATACCCGCCAACAACCAAGTATAAATCACACCTGGGACTAATTAAACTCAATAAAAACGCTGAAGCTTGTTTATTTCAGTCAAGCTAAGTACTGGAGTGATATGCATTAACTGCTGGGTGACTTTCCTTCTCCGTGTCCTCTGAAGTGAGGTATTGATGTACTTTTATTCCCTATACCCTTTGAACTGAACATGTTCGCTCCCTTCAGACTGGAATCGCACTTAAGATGATGGAAGATATGTGAAGTCCACTTTCGGTCGAATGGAACCTTAAGTGATAGAGCTTTAGAACGACATGAAGGTGACTAGTGTGTTTTTATATCACTTTAGTGAAATACAGTCTTTATATATTTTAAAATTCTTCTTTATTTGATCATCTTTGAATTTGTAATTTATTCTCTGAATGTCTCAGTAAGCAGATGTCATTAAACATTAAAATACTGGCATTATTTACCCACCCTCATGTCAGTCCAAACCTCTATACTTTCTTATGTGGAACACCAAAGATGTTTTGAAAGAAATGGTAACCAAACTCACTCCAGAAAGTTAGTCAGACGTGGCTCATGTTGAGTCGTTTTGATTGAGTAACTCTGTGTCGCTCGAGCCGTGAACTGCTTCAGATGCTTCAGTACGATTTGGTGAATTGGATCAAATAGTTCACTAAAAAGAATCGGTTCAGAAGAATGATTCGTTCGTGAACCGGACATCACTCTGGGCTGTTTGTCTGAGGCTCTGTGTTACAGGTAATAATACTGTAAATAATGTTCAGGTTCTTGCACAGACCGGTTGTTTCACTTCATAAGACCTCAATATATCATCAGGAGCCATTCATTTTGTGTTCATTGATATGCTTTTTTGACTTTCAAAGTGGCAATAGCCATTGACTTGAATTTAAAGAACCACCAAAAACAATGATTTCAGCTAAAATCTTATTTACTCCTCTATTGAAGAAGACAAAAGCCACATGCATCTTGAATAGCCTACGAATGAGTAAATGAACAACTAATTAACATTTTTGGGTGAACTGTCCCTTTAAGAGTGCTGAGGTGACTCTGTCGCCCGAGGCATCAGATGCTTCTCCTGAGGGACAGCGTCGATCCGTAACCTCCTCTACATATAATGACAAACCCTAGAGATCGGAGGATATTATGGGAGGCGATGGCTGACATGGACTCATGCTCAATAGGGGTTTTATGTATCTTGGTTATCAATACTTTGGATTATCAGTCTAGAAAGGATTTTTAAATACCTTTCAGTAACACAAATGTGGTGCAAAAACAAGTAGTAGTGCGGTAGTGGGGTTATATTAGTGTATGGGTCTGTGGAGGAGAATTGGGGCATGTGTGAGTGTGTTCAGGTGTGTTTAGCGTGTGTTTGCTCATGCTGAAGTGGCCGTGTGAATGTGCACATGCAGGACAGTGTGAGTCACAGCTGGTTCTTCCATCGGCTTTTGAATCAGAGGGAGGTTTTGGTGCCTGAGAGTGACTTTATCAAGTGTGCTGGTTATTTTTGGCAGTTTTAAGAGTTCCCTCACATGTCACCGCTGGAGAAGCACAAGGAGAGATAAATATGGGGCTTGAAACCGTCATCCTCTGGCCATGCAGATAAACACATCCACAGCGCTGCCGAAACAAACCCCGGATAAAATCAGGGGCATTTTATCCCAGGAGGCAATGCTCCAAAACAGTTCGGATGAGAAAATAACCGACGGCACAGAATTAAGATGAGACATTTGACAAAATATGAGCATAAAGCTGGTTTTTATAAACTACGCTTAAAAGGTTCTTCACAGCAATGCCATTGAAGAACCAATATGACCACAAAACCAGTCATAAGGGTCACTTTTTTATGCATCATCTGGAAGCTTAATAACTAATATTTCCATTGGTGTATGGTTTGTTAGGACAATATCTGGTTGAGATACAACTATTTGAAAATCTGGTATCTGAGGTCGAAAAAATCTAAATATTGTCCAAATGAAGTTCTTAGCAATGCATATTACTAATCAAAAATTAAGTTTTGATATATTTACGGTAGGAAATTACAAAATATCTCCATGGGTCATGTTATTAATATCCTAATGATTTTTGGCATATAAGAAAAATGTATAATTTTGATCATACAATGTATTCTTGGCTATTGTTACAAATATACCTGTGCTGCTTATGACTGTGCTTCAGGGACACATTTTTGGTTCCCCAAAGACACATTCAGTCAAAGGTTCTTTAAAGAAACATCTCTTTCTTGTCTTTTTATAATCTGAAAAACATTATTTCGGCACAAAGAAGCTTTTGTGAAACAGATGTTAAAGGTTCTTTATGGAACCATTTAGGTTCTTCTATGGCATCGTGAACTAGTGTTCGGCTTTCACCTCAGCGATGCTTCACTGTGATTGGCTGATCAGCCTGTCACTGGGACGATAACAGCCTATCACGATCGCAGCTCCTCAACATAATGTGTCACACAGCTGGAAACGCATGGGCTAATTACAGAGCAAACATCTCACACACTCGGACATCATCACTTGTGGTCACATCCGAATCGAAATGAACTTGTAATGACTGGAACACAGAGTGATTTGTTTTTAGTGAGCACTCAGCTGGGTTAAATGAAAAGGTGCATCTGCGAGCCAGCCACCACCTGCAGTGTTTAACGAGGATTTGTTGAGTAATGATCTGAAAGATGGCGAGCGTTAATAAAAGCAGCTCAGTAAGAGACCGTATATGTTCTTGGTACTGTATTATTAGTTAAGCTTGATGAGACTTTGATCATGTGACTTGGGACTAAAAATGATTAAATAAACATAACTTGCTTGTGTATTCAAGGGTTCAAGTCTAGTCAATGGAATTTATAATCAAGTAATGTTTTTCAATTTAATTTAAATTAGTTTTACATTTTAAGTTATCATTTAAATTAATATTATTTACATTTTAAAATTTAATCTAAACGTTACTTTTATTTTAAGAAATTAATCATTTGAATAATTGTGAAATTGATCAAAAGTGAAGTAATGTTACAAAATGTTTCTGTTTATTTAAAGAATATTGAAAAATAAATGTTTCACAGTTTCCACAAAAATATTAACTCTTTTCAACATTGATTATAATAAGAAATATTTAATAAACAGCAAATGATCATGTTAAAATAATTTAAATATATAGAAAAATAGTTTTTTATAGTAAAATAACACTTTATAATATTACTGTTTTTCTGTATTTCTGATCAAATAAACGCATTCTTGGTTAGCAGACATTTCTTTTAAATACATAAAAAAACCTCAACATATTAAAAGTATAAGAGCTTCTTAAAGTTACGCTCACAGGTTACCACTTTTTACAGTGTGGTTTTAAATATTAATATTAAATACTTAAATATTAATCACAGTGTAGTTTAAATATTAACGTCAGTCTTATTAATATTAAACAGTGGTGTAAACATCTAAAAATATATGAAAGTCATGAAAGTGCGTATAAATACTACGCCAAATAAAAATGAAAACTCGTGGTATTGATATGAAAAATGGACTACCTATGATGGGTTGGATTAGGGTCGTGGGGTAGATACGTATCATATGTGCGTTAACATATTTCATATCATATGCACGTGAAAACTGCGTATTATATGCACGCCAAACACGTTCGCACCAAAGTCCAATTTTTCGTATCAATACCACAAGTTTTCATTTTTATTTGGCGTACTATTTATACGCACTTTCATGAGACCGGGCTCAAATATTATAGTGTTGGTTGCATGTTCGTAGTGTAAGGTACATATTTTTTTAAATACCTGGAAACTTCAAATTTAACACAAAATTAAAATCCAAATACATTTACATTACATTTAGTCATTTAGCAGACGCTTTTATCCAAAGTGACTTACAAAAGAGGACGATAGAAGCAATCAATCCCAACAAAAGAGCAATGATACGCAAGTGCTATGACAAGTCTCGGTTAGCCTAACGTTCAACCGTAGCAAGTGCTTTTATTGTTATTATATAATACATAAAATGAAAACAGAATAGAGCAAGCTAGTGTTAGAGGCCTTTTTTGCTTCTGTTAATTAATAATAAATAAAAAGAAAACAAAAAGAAAAGCTAGTGTTAGTTGTTTTTTAAAGAAAACAAGACGTTAGTAAATGAATAGAGTGCAAGTCTTTTTTAAAGAGTATAATTAGAATAGAGATTGCTAGAGTTAAAGGGTCAGATAAAGATGAATATAATAGAATAGAGATTGCTAGAGTTAAAGGGTCAGATAAAGATGAATATCATTAGAATAGAGATTGCTAGAGTTAAAGGGTCAGATAAAGATGAATATAAATAGAATAGAGATTGCTAGAGTTAAAGGGTCGGATAAAGATGAATATCATTAGAATAGAGATTGCTAGAGTTAGAGGGTCAGATAAAGATGAATATCATTAGAATAGAGATTGCTAGAGTTAAAGGGTCAGATAAAGATGAATATCATTAGAATAGAGATTGCTAGAGTTAAAGGGTCAGATAAAGATGAATATCATTAGAATAGAGATTGCTAGAGTTAAAGGGTCAGATAAAGATGAATATCATTAGAATAGAGATTGCTAGAGTTAAAGGGTCAGATAAAGATGAATCTAAATATAAAAGAGATTGCTAGAGTTAAAGGGTCAGATAAAATGATATCATTAGATAGAGATTGCTAGAGTTAAAGGGTCAGATAAAGATAATATCATTAGAATAGAGATTGCTAGAGTTAAAGGGTCAGATAAAAGATGAATATAAATATATAGAGGATTGCTAGAGTTAAAGGGTCAGATAAAGATGGAATATATTAGAATAGGATTGCTAGAGTTAAAATGTCAGAAAAGATGAATATTATAGAATAGAGATTTCTAGAGTTAAAGTGTCAGATAAAGATGAATATCATTAGAATAGAGATTGCTAGAGTTAAAGGGTCAGATAAAGATGAATATCATTAGAATAGAGATTGCTAGAGTTAAAGGGTCAGATAAAGATGAATATCATTAGAATAGAGATTGCTAGAGTTAAAGGGTCAGATAAAGATGAATATCATTAGAATAGAGATTTCTAGAGTTAAAGGGTCAGATAAAGATGAATATCATTAGAATAGAGATTGCTAGAGTTAAAGGGTCAGATAAGATGAATATAAATAGAATAGAGATTGCCTAGATTAAAGGTCGGATAAAGATGAATATTATTAGAATAGAGATTGCTAGAGTTAAAGGGTCAGATAAAGATGAATATTATTAGAATAGAGATGGCTAGAGTTAGAGGGTCAGATAAAGATGAATATTATTAGAATAGAGATTGCTAGAGTTAAAGGGTCAGATAAAGATGAATATCATTAGAATAGAGATTGCTAGAGTTAAAGGGTCAGATAAAGATGAATATCATTAGAATAGAGATTGCTAGAGTTAGAGGGTCAGATAAAGATGAATATCATTAGAATAGAGATTGCTAGGTTAAAGGGTCAGATAAAAGATTAATATGAAATAGAATAGAGATTGGCTAGAGTTAAAAG